>JADRCD010234790.1:12566-30673 GCA_019843815.1 Montemys delectorum
GGGTAGGGCCCCTTGTGGGTGGTGCCATCCCTGGTCTGGAAGTCTTGAGTTCTATAAGAGAGCAGGCTGAGTAAGCCAGGAGAAGCAAGCCAACAAGGAACATCCCTCCATGGCCTCTACATCAGCTCCTGCTTCCAGACCTGCTTGAGTTCCAGTCCTGACTTCCTCTGGTGATCAACAGCTATGTGGAAGTAAGCTGAATAAATCCTTTCCTCCCCAACTTGTTTCATGGTCATGATGTTTGTGCAGGAATAGAAACCCTGACTAAGACACACACACACACACACACACACATACACACACACACACACACACACGTACACCTGGTAACTTAGCAATTGAGCAGTGAGCAATTCCTCAGGCAGAAATTCAATGTACAATCATGCCTTACGTCTATAGGGATATATCCCAAAGCCTGAACCCACTCTATTCTTGAGATGTTGGATGACGCCGTACCTACAGGATGAGAGAAGTACAGAGAATGTGCCACAAGGTGCTCCGATAACCAAAATGGCTGCTAAGTTGCTAACAAAGTAGTCCTGATGTTGTAGCATTGGTATGCTGAACAAAAGGAGGATTCACATCTGTGGAGAGAAGACATGGGATGGCCTGAGATTTCATCCCACCACTCAGAAGGCTATACAGTTTAGAACTTGTGGAATATTTATTTCTAGAATGTTCTGTTTAATGTTTTTAAACCCTGAGTGATAAGAGAAACTTAAATGACTAAAAGAGATCCCTGGATAAAGGAGACCACTGTGCACAAAGGCTTCCCTGCGCCAGTGTGGGCAAGGCTCTGAGGGCTCAGAGACAGAAGGGGCCTGGTCCTGCCCTCATGGAGCACTCAGCCTTGGGGGAGAAACTACAGGGAGGATGGTGAGATCCGTGGGCCACATGGGGCTTCAGTGGAGCTCCGTTCAGGAGAATTACACTGACTGGCCAAATGGTGTTCCTCTAGTGGCACCCCAGACTGGACATGCACAAAGAGACCAGGGAGAAACTGATCCCCAGGAGTAAATGGAGGTGCCCTAGCTAACAAAAAAAGGGGGGACAGAGGCATGGAATGCAAGACAAGCAACTCATTTCGTACTCCTGGAGCAACCTGGGTTGCCCAGGTTGGCCCAGAATGTGCAGTCCTTGACACCCACATCGCGATATTATACCAGGTTCCCTCAAGGCACACGTGAAGTCCAAAGGCTGAATGGACAGAGAGGTGTATTTGACCTTGTACACAATGAAATAGCAACCGTCCAGAACTATTCATGTGTCTGTACCATTGCTCCAGTGTGTGCCAGTCAGCTCTGGCAGGCATGGGGTCAGAAAGACCCTGACTCTGACCTGGGGGATTTATAGTGAGGAAAGGCCATTTAAAAATAGCTCTAATAATCTGACAGTTTGGCACAGACAAACACCCCTTCCCTAACCTGCATGGCACTGCATCTTTCCGCACCCCCCCCCCCAATCCCCACCCACCACCCCTGGCCCTTGGATGCTTTTATCTGCTTGCCAACTTAACTGACTTCCATGCAAGTCAGGAATGGAAAATGCCTTTAAAAATCCTCCTTTTATTTCTGAGTCAATTTTGTTTCCACTGATAAAAATACCTAATTGTTATTACATTTATTGAACAGTAGTCGTAAGGCAGCCCCTGGGAATCCCATGGTTTATCCTCTTTAAGTCTGGCCCTGCATTCTGAGAAAGTGTGGTCTTCAGTGGCTGGTGGGGGAGGGTCTGAAGCCTCTGTATTGAGAGCAGACCACAGGATCACAATACGGTCAAAGAAAGACTCTGTACGTGCAAGCTCTGTGGTAGAGGGTCAGCATAAAGAGCCATGCTTGTTGATCTCGTGGGTAGCAGGTTTAGTAACTTCGAGTAGTTTTTTAGCTCCATGTAACAGCTAGCTGTTATAAAATGCACAGACTGTCATAGAAGGTAGTGAGCTCCTTGTTCCCAGAAGTGTGTATGGAGGGTGGGAAGTCAGACCAAATGACCTACCTCAGCTTTTTCCAGCAATGCCCCCCATTGAACAATTGTTCATAGTTCTAGCTTAGCAACTGTTCTTGCTGTGTAGCTCTGGATGAAATATACCCCTCTCTGAGCCTCAGTGACCTACATGACCCTTATGACCGGTTCCTCTTCAGAGTGATTTGTCTTCTCTTGCATCACACACTGCACATTTCAAAGCTCCCAGTGTCTGGTGTCTGTGTAACCAGGCTGCAGATGTGAGGCAGCTTCTGTCTGGCCTTCTGTCTAGGGATGCTGGGATTCACCACCACAGGGAGCACCTCCCTGTGACAGGCAGAGAGTGAAGTCTGGGCCAGGAGCACCTCCCACCCCAACAAACATGCTGACCAGGCCCTGCCCCTTCCTACCATGCCTAGGCCCCATGACTGTCTAGGCTGCCAAGGTCAGATGTGTGTCAGCTCTAGAGATAGAGGGAGGTCTGTCCCAGAGCTGGAAAGTGTGTCCCTCACGGTCCTTCTGCAAGCTGTCCAAGGCTCCTCTTGCTCAGCCTTACCTTGACAGCCCTGCAAAGGGTACCTTGCCTTCTCCAACTTGGGTGGACTGAGACCCAGAGGTGCCAGCAACTGTTTGTGACTAGTTAGCAAGTGGTGGTGAGAGTGTTGGAGTCGAATTCCCTCCTAAGAATAAGTGAGGGCCTGCCCACCCCTCCTAGGAGACACTCCTGAGCTAGGACAGTAAGCCAGAGTCAGCCTTGAGCTACGTACAAGTATCTCTGTACTCTGAAGGATGGGTGGGAATTAGGAAGGCCCAAAGCTTCACCTGCCCTCAGACATCACTGCCTCACCCTCTGAACTTACTGAGACTTTTAAAGACACTTGTTTGCTCTCTCTGGGCCTCCATTCCCTACTCCTTTCAAGGGCCTTGGTCTCATCAACATTGTTCCTAGGAATAGCTCTTCACTCAGATCCCCATCTGGACACACCTATAGTTTCCCCTGATATAACCCTATAATATAGACAGTATGGGGCCCAGAATACAGAGGAAAAAACCAAGAAGGTATCTCTCATGTCCAAGACCACAGGAGGCAGAAGTCAGGGCAGAGGAGCAGATCCTTACTGTCTGTCTTAGTCAGGGTTTGTATTCCTGAACAAAAACACCATGACCAAGTAGCAAGTTGGAGAGGAAAGGGTTTATTCAGCTTACACTTCCACATTGCTGTTCATCACCAAAGGAAGTCAGAACTGGAACTCACACAGGGCAGGGAGCAGGAGCTGATGCAGAGGCCATGGAGGGATGTTTCTTACTGGATTGCTCCCCCTGGCTTGCTCAGCTTGCTTTCTTCTAGAACCCAGGACTACCAGCCCAGGAATGGCACCACCCACAATGAGCCCTTCCACCCTTGATCACTAGTTGTGAAAATGCCTTCCAGCTGGATCTCGTGGAGGCATTTCCTCAAGGGAGGCTCCTTTCTCTGTGATAACTGCAGCTTATGTCAAGTTGACACACAAAACCAGACAGTACACCGTCATATAATGCTTGCCCAGGCCTCTCCCAGGGGCAAGCTGAGACCCTCACCACCATGACAGTGTCTGCCAGGGCTTTCACAAAGATAGGCTCAGACTCTCACCACTGTGACAATGTCTCCTTGGGGTTCTTGAAGAGACTAAGTCTGAGGCCATGAGATTCACCATGATGTGAGAAAAATCAGGCAACGTGGTGGCTAGCCCCGGGCCAGCCAGCAGTTAGTTCTTGTTTCCTAGGGCCTCACCAAACCCCAGTTTCTGCTCCATCAAAATGTCAGTGTTCTTTGCCTTTAATGGGATCTGGTCACTGGCTGGTGGTCCCCCTCCCCACCGCAATCATCTGATGTCCCTCTGAGCTCTCTGAGATTCTAGGGATGAAAGGAGGCCGTGCCTAGTTATTCAGTAGAAAGACAAGGTGAGCCAGAAGGGCAAGCGACAGACAATGCACCCGAAGGAGGCGAGGGAGGACAATAAGGAAGAAAGCAGGTGCTATATCAGGCCCGGGCACGACATGAGACTCTGCGGGTAGGTAAGCCTGTCAAGCAGAAGAGATGGGTGGGCCTGTCTCCTGCTTTCACAGTCATGATGGAGGGAGACATGACTGTTCACTTCCCTATTAACACTGATGCTCACAAACACAGCATAGCCACACAGGCATAGCACAGCCAAGGTGTGCTATATCCCTCTAGATGTTTATTAGGTCGTGTGTGAGGCGACCTTCCTCCAGGAAGGCAGGCTCCATGTGCAACAGCCCAACCCTCACCCCTACCCCCAGCCACCCTTCATTTCTTCCTCTGCCACAGGCAGCAGGGCAACAACAGGGCCTCTGGTTGTTACCGGAGGAGCCCTTTACATAGGGCTCTTCAGGCAGGCATGGAAATAGACAAATCTGGTCTCTGGAATCCTCACTCCCCAGAGCTTTCCTGGAAACAGCAGGAAGTTATTTTTAAAAAGCAGCATCCCTTAGCAGTAACCTGGGAGATGAGCTTATCCCTTTCTTCTCCCATGTGGACCACCCTGCTCGGAGCTCAGCAGCTGCATTTCCTTCACTGGCCCAAAAGCTGTGGGACAGGATGAGGGCAACCACCTGCCAGAGGAGAGGGGGTGGGTCTGCTTTAAAGACCTCAAATCCACCCATGGGAGGGACCTCGGATTCCTAAGGAGAACGTGGCAGCTTCGGTGAGTCTATGTAAGTGCAGCCTTCCAAGTCCTGCCGGGGAGTGTCCCTACATCCTATGCACATCCGTACTCATCTGCATGGCATGGTGATGGGGCTCTACTGCCCTCATGTATCATACACATGAGTCTATGTTTGCTCCCCTGCACACATGTGTAGGTGTGCGTATGCTTGAGCATTTGTGTGTATGTGTGTGTGTCAGTCTCCAAGAATCCCAGGAAATAAACACACTGACTTCTAGAAGTAGGAGGAACATTGGCTTTCTCTGCAGCTCAGCTCCTTCCCTCCCACTGCTCCAGTCACAGAAGAGCAATGGAAGCAATGGAGCAATGGAGAAAGAGGGACTTACTCCAAGGGCAGTTAGCTGCAGAGACTGCCAGAACCCAGATGTGCTTCTTGGCTCCGGAAGCCTGGTCACATGGTGGCCCTTGCAAGCTCCATCTCCAGGGTCAACAGCTGCTGCTTCCCTGCTTCCTTTCATGGATGAAACTGGCTGGACCACCCACTCCAGGGGTGGAGCTCCAGGGGTGGGAGAGGAACAGGAACATCTAAGGCATGTGGTATGGACTCTGACTACAACACTGGCTAGCCCGACAGACCTAGTTGTGAGGAAAGAAAATTAACTCAACCTGTTAGCCATCTGGTTCTGAGACCATGGAGGTCCCAAGAGGTGGGACATGGCCTCGGCTGTCAAGAACTCAGTATAACAGGAGGCCACATAGGTAAACAGAATACCCTGGCATGAGGCTAAAAGGGACCGTGATGATGTGGACACAGAGGCCCAAAGGAGACACTGAGGGAGAAACAACTGACTCTGTCCAGAGGGCTAAACAAAGCTCATCACGAGGTGACATTTGGATCAGAATTTAACAAATAAACAAGTCTGACATCGAATGAGAAAGGGCATTCCAAGCTGGGGGCACAGTTTCTGCGCCAGCATCTTACCCTCTCCTGCTGCTTGTTCTAGAGAGCTTTGCCCCCTCTCCTTGCTCTCGTGCAAACTCCAGTTGTGCTCGCCATCTGAAATTCATTCATTCCCATTGTCTGGAATTCATTCACTCATTCAGCAAATGTCTCCTGAGCATTAAAAAGCTTCCAGAGTCAGAGCATGGTCTGTGCCTGATGGTAGGAAGCGCGGCAAATTCCCATTTCCTCCGTACCTGGCTGTGGGCCACAGCAATGAGGAGCAGAGAAGGCCTGGCCAGAGGCGGGAGCTCTCTGTGGTATGCCTTGCAACAACACAGGAAATTAAATGCTGAACACCGCCGTGTTTCTGAAAGGAAGCTGAGGGCTGAGACAGGAGAACAACTAACTGAGCCTGACCAGAGCCCTCCGCACCAGAATAGGTTTGTGTGGTGCTGAATGTGGGTTCCCTCTGCGAGCTGTGCTCTGTGTGCACACGCTGAAGGAGCGGTTCTTTAACCTGTTCTCATCTTGCTGGATGTCAGTCATGTGCTTCTGGAAAAGCCTGTGGTGATGGGGGATGCAAGGCAGGAGAGAGGTTGTCAGCCCTCAGATTTAAAGAGACCTCCCCTCTAGAGCAACCAATGTGAGCCCAACAGACCTGATGTCAGAGTCAAGGTGATGGGGACAGGGGGTATGTGGAAAACTAAGGGGATCTGACTGGTTCCTGGGTTCCATGCTGTTGGAAAAGTTCTTCTACCCAGAATTCTTCTTGGCCCAGATTAAAAGAACACCTGAGCAGGCCACAGGCAGGAAGCAGTTGGCACTTGCTTTTCAACTTTAGCCCAGAAGACTTGCTTCCTCCCCTACTGAGGTCACCTCCAGAGTCCGGAGGGCTTTTAGAACCTCGTGCATTGCTGAGTCTCTAGCGTGAGGCCTCTGACTAGGAACTGCTACCCTCACTTTGCAAAGGAAAACAGCCACTTTGCACTGGCTGTCAAGATAGAGAAACTGAAGCAGCCCAGGCCCTAACCTCCAAGAACCTCTGGCCAGTAGTCACAGGCACAAAGTGTGCAGTGGGGCACACCTTTAATCTCAGCACTTGAAAGATAAAGGCAGATGGTTCTCCTTGAGTTCAAGGGCAGCCTGATCTACATAATGAGTTCCAAGACAGCTAGGGCTATGTAGAGAGACTGTCTCAGACAAAAAGAGAGGAAAGGAGGAAGAAGAGGAGAAGAAAAAGGATGTGGAGGGGGAGAGAGAGAAGGATGAGGAGGAGAAGGTGGAAGAGAAAGGGAGGAGAAAAGGGAGGAGGAGGAGGAGGAGGAAGAAGAAGAAGAAGAGGAAGAGGAGGAGGAGGAGGAGGAGGAGGAGGAGGAGGAGGAGGAGGAGGAGGGGGAGGAAGCACAGCAAACCTCCAGAACTACACATCTGAATTAAGGAGAGGCAGGAGGGTATGTACACCAGAAACTCTCCTTCCCAACGCTTCCTTGAGATGAGACACCCAAGCTGAGGTCTGGAGATGATCTAGGCAGAAATGAGAAAGAACAGTGTGCAATAGATCAAAGGCTCAGGCAGCTCCAGACGGCAGCCTGTGCATCTTGTAAGAACCTGTTTTGCTGTATGTGGTCTGGAAGCTGTGGCCTGGAAGTCTGGCAAACAGAGACCTGGGATGGACTTCAGAGCCTGGACAGAGAGAGGCTGATTCTATCCCCAGAGTCAGCAAGTTCCCCAATCGGAGGAGACTCTCCAGCTTCAACAGCCAGGCCCTTAGGAAGCAAGGCTGCTGCTGCTGCTGCTGTCTCATATCCTCTTTCCTGCTAACCAGGGAGCCCACCTTACTTGAAAATGAAACTTCTACAGGCACACGACTTCAGTCCACAGATGGAGAAATGGACATCCATCCTTCCTCCCCAGAGCACCCTCTCTGGCTGCATTTGTAAGTCTACTTACATATGATCCCTAAGACTGCCCCAGGCTGCCACCATCTTGGCATGGAACTGAAACTCCGAGGAATCCCTGGATTCAGAACCAAGAGGTGCAGCCTTTGACATTAGCTCTGCCATTTGCAGAGCTTGATGCATCCCTCCGCCCCTCCGAGTCTCGGGGTCCACAAACACAAAATGAGGTATCGTCATCAAGTACCTGAAGCACAGCCTGAGCCACTGGGAGATGTAAATGCAGCTGTGATGATCATTGTCATGAATAGCAGTAAACTTCTACTCAGGAAGAATTTTAGCAGGGTCCCTGTGACAAGCTCTGCTCCTCTCTGTCACCCATCTCATGTTTCCCATGTCTTTCGGTGGCATGAAGGCTAGTCAAATAACTGCTGTGCCCCATCCAGGTTTCTCTAAGTGCTCGGTGGTATTTGCACAGTGTCTCATTTCTCAGAATGTGTCGGCATTGTTAAGTGATTCATGACTTTAACGTGGTTGGTGCCGGAGTAGATCAAACACAGGGAACAGAGTTGCCAAAGGGGGGTCACCTACTAGCCTGGGAAGTGTACAAAAGTCTCACAGAGCATCATCCCAATGGAGCAAACCAGGCCAGGCTCTGGGGAAGGTATTTGAGAGAAAGGCAACAGTACAGGCAGAGGCCAGGAGGCAGGAGCAGAGGAGACCAGTCTGGGCCACCAGAGGAAGCCGCCCATGTCAGCACAGGATCAAAGTGAACCTCATTCCTTTTCATTTCTTTTAAACAGATTGCAAGCAATTTGTTGTGTCTTTTGAAAAGTAAAAACTGAAAAATCACAACACATAAATTTAGATCACATTACATTTACTAGAGCCTGGTACATCCCCAAACAAAAATCCAGGGGAAATGTTGGGAAACAAAATGCTAGAAAATAGTTCAATCAACACATAAGACAGAAATAGTGGGCCAACAGCTCCTTTTTTTTTCTAAATGTAATTTATAGCATCAAAAATCTGAATCGTGATTCACCAGTAAATCCGATCAAATGTTTAAGGAAGAAATAATAGGAATTCTACTCAAAATCTTACAGAAAGGAGTAGAGAACTTTCCCAAGTCATTTTGAGAGACCAGCACAGGGCACAGAGTTGCCAAGGGGTCACCTAGCCCAGCCTGGGAGATGTAGAAAAGTCATACAGAAGTGTCATAGCTTGGTCCTCAAGCCAGACAAGGACACTATAAGAAAACCACAGCCATTGCCACTCAGGGACACAGACACATAAATTGCACCAAGTAGTAGCACATTTAACCGAACCATCCATGTGGTCTTCGCTGCAGGTCATATTGAGTTACCCCCATTGTTCAAATCAAAGGTCATTTACTATAGGTGACTGAGATGGAAAAGCTTCTATTGCACGTGGTCTTTTTAAAAAACGGCTGAATGAAAGTAAAGTGTTGTATCCTGTGGAAGTTCAGGTGTCACCTGCACTCACTGTTAGTGTCCAGGAAGCCAGCTTTCTCCAGCCTCACTAACCCTCTTCTGGGTTGACCCCTGTCTCAGGCAAGCTCTTCCCCAGAGGTGGCAAGATGGCACCTTTAACACCAGGTGTTTGTCCACTCACCTGCAAGTCATCCTGGGAGGAACCCTGGGAGGGGGGGAATATCTGCGGTTTGTCCACACTTCCACCTCCAGCCACATCCCCTGCGCAGTCTATAGACAGCGGCTTTCAGTGAGAACAGGAAGGAAACAGGAATCGTTGTCCCCACAACGGTGGCCTTTTCATTTGACATAGCCGTTGCCTTAGCTGGGGTCCCTCCCTGAGCAAGGCAGGCAGAGTCAATGCTGCTGGCACAGATACAAGGTCCAAAGTGGAAGAAATCACAGAGGGAGCAGGAGTAAAGCTTGAGTTCCAATCTGTCTACAAGATTCTAAGTGTCCTGGAAACCTCTCCTGGGGAAACCAGCCCCCAGCTTGGGTCTCCTAAAGGACAGAGGAAGAGCTGAGGCCGCTTGGGCCTCCTGGAAGTGGTTTCGTTTTCTCCCCTTTAAGGCAGTGTCGCCAGCTGGAGATCTGAGAGGCACATGCCCTGCTCAAGGTCATGTGTCTAGGAGGCCACACAGCATCCCTGCCATCTTGGCTAGACGGGAGGGGCCTCCCACCACCCACAGCTCCATGGAGTTAATTGGAAACCCAAGCCTTGCTAACTTCCCACTCGGTCCCCACCCTCCTTCTCTCCACCTGAAGCCAGGACCATCTGTTCCCTCTTGTGAGGATGCAGGAAGATGAAACTAAATTTAAATACTGATAATACTTACATTTGTCTGGAAAGGGTTCTGCACACTAATTACTGATTAATCCTCCAGCCCCAGAGAGACTTCCCTGTCTTTGTGTCCTGTTCTGCAGACAGGCTGGTGGCTTTTAGACCGAAAGACTCGGAATCTGACATCCGAAAGAGAGATTAGGGCTTAATAAATACATTTATTCATGCCATTGTTGCTGCCCCGCTAACAGAGTTGGGAGCTGGGTCCTTATGAAGCCTTAGCTCTCCAGCAATGGCTTGACCACCAGAGCTTCTCAACCTCTCTCGGCCCTTGGTTCTCTTATCTGCAAAAGGAAGATAATGTTCCCTGTTGGCCTGCCTGGTCCTTCAATAATGTTTGAATTTTATTTACTCATTTCTGAGCCAGGGTTTCATTGTGTTGCCCGAGCTGACCTTAAACTCCAGATCACCCTGCCTGACCCTTGGAAGCTCTCGGATCATAGTCATTCAGACTTCGTAAGCCGTCACCATGGACTAGCCACCAGGCCAGGGACTGCGATGCTACACTGAATAGTAGAGGGGCTTACTCACCGTGCAGCTCACAGTCTACTTGGAGAGATGAATAAAAACAAGAAAATAAGTAGTTAAGCAAGATTACAACTCGTCATTGTGAGGTTATTAAAAAAAAAAGTCTTGTATATTTATTTTTAAAACTTTATATAGCTCAAAAACTATTCCAGATGGTAGAGTCCTATGTTGCTTGCCATGTTTATCAAGAAATCTCAGATGTGTTCCCTAAGAAATGACGACAGTAACCATAATTGTGGACCTGTGAGTTTTGTTGCGATAGTCAGGGAGTACCCTTGGGAGTCCCGCATCCTGAGGGCTGCGTGGAGCCAGCAGTATGTCTGCAAAGGCAACCATAGCTAGTGTCCTTATTCTTGTATCTTTCCTCTTTTGTCCCGTACCTGAACTGTCTGCCCATCCATCTCTCAGCTCTGAGCTTTTCTTGTGGAGTTGGTCACCTGTGGCCACCAGATGGTTTCCAGCTGTGTTCTTCGAAATCCCAGGATTCCACAGCAGTCTCATTGGCCACCTCAGAGGATGAGAGCAGACTCAGGGGTCTCTAAGCCCGCCACCGCCTCAGCCAATGTGAATCACCCCTTTGCTTTCCATACCAATTCTCCTGAATCATGGGTGCCGTTATCTTAAGGGCTTCAACTTGGAGTCAGACAAACAAGATTTGAACTCTGGCTCTACTCAAGGCACACAGCCTCGAGTGGGCTGAGCACACTGCCTGTGAGAAATCGGATTGTCACCTCACAGCGGAAGGCACAAGTCATGTGAGCAATAAGCCCAGTGCAATGCCTAGCGTCAGGGGAAGCGCCCTGGAAACATTTCTAAATCTTTACCTTCTCCTTGGGTGTTTACCAGGGAAAATAAAACAAGGGTGGAGTATCCAGCTTGTCCACCAGGTGGACCTGCTGGAGAAGCCAACTAGTATCTGAGTTTCTAGAGCCTACAATCTCTTTAAAGACTCTGTGTTTCCTGTTCATCTTAAATAGAAAATGTCTCTCTCGTTTGAAAGCTAAATGGCTAGCCGTCCTTGAAGGTGACGTATCTGGGTACAGGCAAAGTAGGGAAAGCCCACTAAGCCATGTTTTCCTATGCAGAATCGTGCAGTTATCCTGAGGTCCACAGCAGGTTCCTGAGGGTCTCGCCTGTTCTGTACAAGTGCGAGCATGGCTAGGCTATCCTGAGGCCACCTTGTAAGAATGCTAGGCACCATCCCTGCTTACACAGACACGGAAGGCAAGCATCCTTGCACACGGCTTGACAAGATTTCCTTCTATAGCACGCTGGGCCCAGAGAGTCTCCTCAGACACATGGATGCCACCCTCCCAAGCACACACAGCCTGGCTGTCCCCATCTCACAGGACGTCAGCACCTAGGAGTGTGGGAAGGCAAGTAGCCTCCAGCACAGCAAATGCTGACATTGGCATTCACTCTGAGAGCTCTGGGGAGCCATAGCAGGACTGTTTGAAGGTGCAGGCAAGGGGAGCGCTGGCCTTCTATGCTCTAATTCCTGAAGCAAAGACCTCGAGAGGAAGGTAAACAGAAGGCAACGGCTGCCCAAGGCTTCAGTGTCCATGTGCTCTCGGAAGGCTCGTCAGCCTCCACTATCACAGCTCCCACACAGGTCCACACATGCCCCCAAATCTGCAAGTTCAGTCAGTGTGACACATGATCTGAACTCTCAGATGCACAGACAGTCCCTGGAGTCTCCCCATAGGCCTATACCTGGCTTACGTGGAAGGGAACAGCACTCAAGGTCCACCCAGGGAGCAGCCCACCTAGGAGACAACACAGGGGAGTCCACTCCAAGAAGCTGCCAGGGCAATGTACAGAGGTTCCTGAGGCTCTGAGCATTCCCCACTGCAACCACCCGGCACCCACGCTCGTGTTGCCAGAAGAACTCAGTCCCTGATCCAGAGACTCTAGAATCCCTGAGGCCTCCTCCACGTGGCAGGCTCAGGAGGATCAAACCCCTTGGCAGCCAAGACACAAAATATCTGTCCTGTACAAGGCTGAGAGGGAGCCCTCAGATGCATGGGGAGCCACAGGACCCTAGGCATTGGGGATGAGAAGGATGTGTGCTCTGTGCCTTAGACCAAACTGTCGCAGCAGTTAATAGCTTAGGCGGTAAGAGCCCAAGCTCCCCTCTTGCCCAGCTGTGAGAGATCGGACGCACCCTTTTTCTCTCTGACACTCTCACCGTGTTCTCTTCCCTAAGTTCAGTGGTGTTATAGGTTGGATCTGGAATGTTCGCAAAAATGCAAATTTGTGTAGTCACCAGAGTTCTTCCACAACAGGATCTGATGGAACCCTTAGGAGGCGTGGCCTACCCTGAGATAGTCCCATCTTGCAAAAGGTATCCTCCTCCTGGAGGTTGCTTACCTAGAGGGACACCTCTCCCCTTCATCCCCCATAGTGCCTCACAGTGGCTTATTTTCTTCAGAGCATCTCTGTCTGTCCAAAATGATCTTGCCTTTTGTTTGCCCATGTATTATCTGTCATTGGTGCCGGTCCTGGGACTGGCACTCTGCCAGGCACAGAATAAGAGAAGGGGATTTGCAAGGTAGTTGGGAGAACACCATGCCTGTGCCGGCAGAGCTGTGAGCTGACAGCAGCCAAGTCCACTCTCAGCCTCTGCCACCTAAGGCCAGAGTCTCCTTCCACGGCTGGGAAGGGCACCCCTGCTTCCAGCCCCTCTGGCTTCATCTCCAGCAATCTAAGTGAAAGGAGTGAAGGCCTCCTCACCCCCCCCCCCCTCGTCCACTCTGTCCCTCCCAGAACCACTGGGGACCAGAACTTAGGGAGTGACCCATTCCTTGCCACACAGCTCCCATGGACTTTTCATTCTCTTGTTTTAAGGCCTTAAATCTGTCCACTTCTGCGCAGACACACAGCCCTCCCCCCAGCACCCGACCACATCCTCTCCAGAGAAGGCAAGGGCCGGGCATCAACCATTCTGATATCATCAGCAGCCCCACAGGACAAGCATGGCACATCGGCCCTGCATTCGCTGTGCCTTCTGAAGGCTCTGGGACACACAGGATCGGCTCCACAGTGGAAAAGATGCAGGAGGGCTGGGTGAAGAGTCAGGAGGAATGGCCTCAAGTGACTTTCTTCCCTCCTCTGAGGTTTGAGTTCCTCATCTGCAAAATGAAAACAGGGAGAATTAATGCTCTCAAGGGAGTTTTTCCAGTTCCAAGGAGAGAGGAAGTTGAGGGTTTTTTTTTCCTCTTTAAGATATGGTGCATTTATTGGACTCCTGTTGTATACTGTTGTCATATTTTATTCTAACAGCAGATCCAAGACTACAATCCCAGACACAGAGGAAAAAAGAACCTGCCCAAGTCCTCACAGCTAGTGTGGCAGAGCTGAGACTAGGCCCAGGCCTGCTTCACTCCTTCCCAACTTCTGGAAGAGCCGTCACGGCTCAGGACCCCCTCAATGCCTATACCCCATGCCTTATAGGGTGACCTCTCTGCTCTAGCCATGTGTGGCTTGGGCTCTGTGTCTGGAGGCCTGTGCAGGCTAACTGCCTTGCAGGCCTGGGCACGCAGAGGCCCCCACAGGGCTGTGGGAGCAACTAGAAGCCAGCTGGACAGCCTTGGGTGTCAAGCAGTCTCCTCTTCCTCACCTATAATACACACAGCGCTTGCTTCTCCGTGAGAATGCTGCTAAGACACCCAGAGGCTCGGTACGGAGACTTAGGATACAAAGGAAAAGTGAGGAAGAGCAGTGGGCTTCTGGTGATGTAGGTTCACAGGGGACTTGAGGCCACTACAGAAAGCCTGAGCAGGAAGTGACAGTGCGGTGTGATGTGCACGATATTTCTGGAAGGTTCTTCTGGCAACAGAATGCAGGTTGAGTGAGGAGCTGTGTGGGAGAGTATAAGCAGCATTCATGCCTGGGAAATACTTGCAAATGGGCCCCCCACTCCAAGCCCTCTAGAGTCTAATGTGAAAAACGAGCCCCAGGCCCTCCTCAGCTGTTCTGGTCCCTTTACCAAAAAGTACCTTTGCTATAGACACCAAGCTCAGAACAGCCCCCAGAGGCAAGGGACTGTGATGTGAACCAAGGTGTGGAGGACACCGTGTATAGGACTGCTCTATGCTGCTGTGACAGACATACCAGAGGAATAAAGCTTTTCCATAGGAAACCTGAGGAAGCTCCCGATGGGCTTCCTGGCCCAGCTGGGATTTAAGAGGACAGAAGGCCCTGTGCAGCCCATGGCCCCACCACCCAGGGAAGGCTGTGAGCCCACGGAGCACAAAAGGGACCTCACTTCCTGGGATTGATCCTTTAGCGCTTCCCCCAGCCCACACTAGAAAAGCAACAACCACAGAAGGGAGGGTCTTAGATGCTCCACCTGGACCCCAGCTTTCTCCTCCAATCCCTGGTTAAGGAGACATTGACACCACCGCTCCATATACATGCCTTCTACATAGCCAGCAGTGGCGCTGTTGCCGTTCATTCAACAAACCCGTGTGGTGCTTGCTCTGTGCTAGGCCCTGAGCCTGGTTCTGAAGCTAGCTGAACACTCTGTCCTCAAACAACCCTGAGACTGACAGTGGATACCATGATGGTAACGGGTGATGGGAAAAACAGGGGGCCCCAGGAGACAGAGGGGCTACCATGTTTCAAGAGGATCCCCTAAGGCGGGACGGGGTACCCAAGAACGGAGAAGGGAAAGAAGGAAGGAAGGAAACAGGGCGGAGAAGGAGGGATCCATTCAGGGATACAATGAGAGGCCCAGATGGCTACTCCCATTGCCAGTGTATAAGACAGACTCAGGAGGTGCCCCGGACCAGTGACAGAGGGGAAGGGGGAGCAGGAGCAACATGGAGTCCAGAGAACAGGGGGCAGCTGGAGCATCAAGTGTGCCACCATGACTGAGGCTTGTGGCAACTGAAGGTGTGGACATGGAGAGCGAGGGTAAGCCGGAGCATGGTGGTGCCAGCAGTGTGTGCTTCCAAGAGCAGAGGACTAGGTAGGGCCTGAGCCTCCTCTCCTCATGGAAATGCAAACAAACATATTGAAACAGAGACACAAATCACTTCAGACAGCAAAGGTGCTGCAAAAACAAAGCATAGTGATTGGAAGTGACACGGTGCTTCCCGGTAGAGCACACGGTGCGGTAAGCACGCTGGTAAGAGATCATTGAAGCCAGGATGTAGGTACCGAGGGGCCAGCCAAGCAAAGGTGTAGGAAAGGAGAGCCCCTGCAAAGCAACAGCAAATGCAAAGGTCCTGGGGCAGGAAGAAGCCTGGCAATTCAACACAGACAAGGAGCCTGAGTCCCTGGAGTGGAGTGTGTGAGGGCGGAGAGTAGGAGACTCAGATCGTGTGGCTACTCAAGTCACATGGGGCCTCAGAGACTAGGCCTCCCATCCTACCTGTGGTGGTTTTCTGACGATAGAGACCTTCAAGCAGAGGTCTACAGCTAAGAGAAAAGACTGTCGGGGCATGCGACAAGGGTACCCACATGTCAGGAGTATAAACAGAAGTCCATTGCTTGTTGGGTGCTGCTGATCTGTCCACTGCCATCAGCTATCTCCTCAATGGGCTCAGAGCAGTATCCTTTGTGTGGTGACTGGCAAGCTAGCCACCCTCCAGCCACAAGTGGAGAGTGGGCTCCTCAGGCCTGATGGTGAGTCTCATGATGGGACCACAGGGACTGTCTTCCGAAGGATGAGAAGCCTCCTTAGGTCAAGAAATATTAGTCCCTTGACTTGTACAGACAAACACATCCGGTGTGGATGTGCTTGTGGGACTCTGTGGAACTTGAGAGGCATCAGTCTGGAGAAGGCGCATGCACAGACCAGATTCCTGAGCCTGTGGTGCTGTGCCTGATGGGTCCTTAAGGGAAGCGATGACAGAGGTTGTTGGGGGTATGATGTGGTCCTGCCTGAGCACTTGCATGAAAAGAGCCAGGGGGATGGTTTCACCCACAGGAGGCCTCTTAGAGTGGCTACTTTCCAGCATGGTATTCTCAGACAGCTCCTCAACCCTCAAGGCTCTGTCCTTGGCCCTAAGCAATCCAATGAGCTCTCTGTTACCAGTTCCTCCTAGGCTGTCTGTCGAAGAAGTGTCTCTGCAGGGGGGTGACCACACATCTGAAAGTACAGAAAGCATGCGTTCCTCACACAAGGTCTTTCCTCATGCCATCTGTCTACTACTGAATGGACTGGGGGACTGGGGGGAGGAGGGGGGGTGCGGGGGAGGGGCAGTGCACCAAATGGGCCACATGCAAATAAACATACAGCCCTGGCACAGGGTCCTGCCACTCATCCGAACTGAGCAGTAATGTAATACAACAGGCATCTGCTGGCAGAGCTGATTAAAATACTGAAGTTCACAAATGATTTTTTTTTCCCCCAAATTTGAGTATATCTAAAGATTCCTTTGCAATCCATCAGACCTGGTGTGACTTAACACCAGCCAAACTCAGGGCCCTTAGGGCAGGAGGAGAGCAGGGGTCTTCCCCCTTGTGTACTCGCCTCCTTTACTCTCTGTCCCTGCTAGAGGGCTCAGCAGCAGGGCCAGGCATTTGTGTTGGGCGGGTTAGAACAAGTGGACCTGGCAGGAGGTAAGTGGGCCTTAGGCAGGCAGACAGGCAGGCAAGCGCAAGGGGCCCTGAGAGCATCCACAAGTGTGTTGTTTTGATTTGTTTTGGCTTGCTCTTCCTTTTCCTCTATCTTTTTTTTTTTTTAAACTCTCCTGAGATGTTTTGGCTACCAGAGCTTTGGCCAGAGCAACTATTGACTGGATAAGTAGATGAGAGTCACCCTGAGAAGGGCCTCAGCCACCAAAAACAGGAGTTTCAGGCCCAACCAAGGTTAGCATTTCCTAAGAGTGCTCCTCGTGTTCCCCATCAAAAAGACTATGAGCAAGCGAGCTCTGGAAATACCACACCGCACGGTGCGCCCTCTCTGAAACTCACAACCCACAATGGCATCATACTCACAGCCCTGAAAGGTCCTGTAATCCCAGTAACCTGTACTCCCTTGACCATAGGCCCTCGGCTATACAGACACCCCCATCCCCACGGGCCCTTAGCTATACGGACATCCCCGTCCCCACTTAACTCCATGGACAGGCCACTTGGGAAAGTGCCACCTAGAAAGGGACAAGTTGCTGAAGGACTTTTTCAATCAGAGTTGGAGCTGAGCTTGCAGAGGTGGCTTAAGCAGTGGACAAAAATCAAGCAGGAAAGTAAGAGACCGGGGAGCCAAGCAGAGGCTGGAAGACACATCTAGGGACTCCAGGATGATGCACGGGGAGTGAAGAAGGCTGAAGGCAGGGTGGATGAGAAATGGAAAGAGGAAGAGAGATGGATGAAGCCACAGACACTTGGGAACCCAAAGGGGACATCCCTGGGAGCTGAGGGATCCCAGAGCACCTCCCTGGTGTGGAGCCTGTGGCAGGTGGCTGTCCCACTCTTTTCTGTCACCCTGGAAGTGAGAAGCCCCCTCCAAGGGTTTGAGTGGCAGCACCTTCACTGAAGCACACACGAGTGTTGCTCATGATTATTTGTTAGCATCCACTCAGCCCTGCACCTCAGAGTTTGGGGAGCAAGCTGAGTCATCAGGAGGAAAATATAAGGGTCTTGGTGAATTTGCAAAAGGAGTAGTCCTGCTCAAGGCAACTGTGTGGGCCCTGGGGAAAGAATCGCAAGAGAAAGGGCTTGCAGGGAGAGAGAGGGCTAATGCAGCTTCAGGATGCACAGAGGATGACTAGAAGGAAGCAGGGGCTGGAGGGGTGGGAGACTCCATTACAGCAAATCAGCCATCCCTGG
>JADRCD010234791.1:0-20451 GCA_019843815.1 Montemys delectorum
GCCCTGAGCCAGCTCCCAGTGCTGTGTGCAGGGCCCTGGAGCATTCCACACGCTCTAGACTTTAACGTTTAGAGGCCGGGGCCCTTGAAGGCATCTTGACAGCAAGATTCAAGAGTGAGTGGAGCGCTAGGCCGGAGAGCTGCCTGCTCTCAGCCCAGCCCAGCTCAGGTGACACAGCGGACCCAGGAAACAGCAGAGCAGCACTTCAATATCAGAGGTTGATGGGAAAATACAGTTTTTTTCCAAGGCAAGCCATATACCCAGGCTCCCCAAACTGGCTCTGTAAACATGCCGGTTTAGGTAAGTGTGTGTACAGGAACGTGTGAGTGTGCAGGTTTGTGTTCAGGTGTGTCCACACGTGTGGAGGCCAGAGGACCAGCTTGACCACAGCATTACACAGGCTCTATCCATAATGTGTTATGAGACAGGGTTGCTTACTGGCCTGGAGCTCACCAAAACGGCCAGGCTAGCTGGCCAGTGAGTCCTGAGGATCTCCCACTCCTCACTTCTCAGCACTGGGACTGAAGCATGCCACCACATGCAGGGTTTTTTGTTTTGTTTTGTTTTGTTTTGTTTTAACGTGGGCCCTAGGACCTGAACTCAGATCCTCTTTACCTACTGGGCTACCCAGCCCACGATGACGTCAATTCTCACGCTCAAACTCCTTACACTCTGGATTACCCCAAGGAGCACAGTGGCCAACAGACCCATCTTGGGCCCCATTTGTTTTCACTTCTGAGGCCTGACTATCCTCTACCTCCCACCTCAACCCCCTACAACACCCCCCATGCCCACTACCTGAAGCCAGCATCTGCCACAAGGGCAGAGCTTCACACCTCAGTCCTCATCCATGCTGAGGCAGCAGGCTGGTGCCTGCCACCAAAGCTGGTCCACAGTGCTGCCTAATACAGTCCTCAGCCAGCAGCCGCGCCTGAGACTCTCCACTTCCTGTTTAAGGGATGGAGTGGACGCGTGCCTTGAGCTGCTTCTCTCCTGCTCCCTTCAGTTCTCGCCTCCTGTGACTGGGCAGATGCTCTGCAGGGACTTCCTCCCACCCCGCAGCCTCTAAAGGTCCTAATTTATCCTGCAGGGCCCTGGGTTTTTTTGAGACAGTGTTCTTCATGTAGCCCTGGCTGTCCTGGAACTTGTTCCGTAGAACAGGCTGGCCTCAAACTCAGAGATCTGCCTGCCTCTGCCTCCCAAGTGCTGGAATTAAAGGTGTGTGCCACCACCATTAAACCACTAGGCCAGGGCCTCTATTCTTAGACATATCCTCAAACTGGCTAGGTGTGGGGCCTCCCTCCTTGCCCAGCTGGTTTCCTCGGAAACATGAAACACAAACAGTACCTTCAACACCATTGTGTGAGGCAGAAACAATGATAAAGACAGGTGCAATGCTACTGGAACCCTATAAACATCAGCAAGTACTGACCCCCTGGCAAAAGATGATGCTTGGTCTACATCTCACCCTTGGTATCTGTGGAGCTAAAGCTTGCTCTAGAGTTCCTGGATACCCTCAGAAAACCAATTACTTCATGATCATCCCCCAACCTAGGGCATTAAGAACCAGACACAAGATTGGACATGGTGATGCACACCTTTAATCCCAGCATTTGAGAAGCAGAGGTGAATTGATCTCTGTAAGTTCAAAGCCAGCCAGAGCTACACAATAAAATCCTATCCCAGGTGGGGAGTTGTGGGGGAACCTGAGCACAGTATCCATCATGACCAGGGGTGGAGAGATGAGGCGTGTCAGCTACAATGAAAAGAGCCCAGGACAGTGAACCCAGATGGGGTCCCTTCTTGAGCAGGCTTGACACCTGTCCCAGTGGTGGATCAGTGAGACGTAAGGCCAGGCCACTCTAGGCTTCACAGCAGTGGCCAACTAACCTTAGCATCCACATGTCTCTCCAAGTACTCTGTTGTCTTTGAGCACCAAGACTACAGACACCTAGCCCAGCTCCCACTCTTGACCCAATTCCTTCAACTAGAACTGGAGAACGTACTTTCCTGTGGGATTTGTGAATACTAGAGTGAGAATATGTGCAGCGTATGGGGCAGGGAGTGTCAGCTCTGCCGCCTGCCTACCTGTCACCATCTGATAAACACACTCCTCTGTCTCCCCAAGTCATGAGATGATCGATCAGGGCAAAGGACATACATCCCTGTGTAGACAGCACACCCAGCATAAGCTTAGTGTGGTTATGTCATCTGGCTGTCTGTAAGCACAAAAGAGCTGAGTTGCCAGTTCTGGGATCAATCCCTGACTTGGTACAATGTGCTGGCCCCTTCTGGCTACCAGCAGGCTAGTGGGAGCCCTTGACTGAATGTCATGGAGAGTCACCATGGGGTAGGTTCCTAATTCAGTCATCTGCATGACAATATGCCACCATAGCCTATCAACATACCCTTAAACATGTAAGCATACTCTAAAGGCATGTTAACATACCCTTATGGCACTGCACATATATAACACTTGTATTTTGTGATGCCGGGAGTTGAACTGAGGGCTGCACACAAGCTCAGGAGTGCCTCTACCTCTTGGCCACAGCCCAATGCCATTTTTTATGTTAGGGTTTTACAAAGAACAGCCATGCTGGTTCCTGTGGGCAACTGTCCCCAGAGATCTGTCACTGAATGGCCACCTTCCCACCCACCTCCTCAAAATGTGAACAAGTGAGACAGGCTGGTCCCTCCACGGAGTCTGTGGGCAGTCTTTGGATTACCCCATCTTCCCTGCCAGGCCCTGTTTTTCCTGTAGCCCTGAACATTTAGAAAATAGTTACCAACCCCCAAATGTCTGAGGTTCAGGTGCTGTCCTCCAGCAGGGGAGTGGAGGTGGGTTTCGAACTTTCCAGAAGAGAGAACTGGGATAAGACGAAGCTGGAATTTTAGGGCTTGAAACAAAGATGTTTTGAGTAAAGGGTTCATGACTCTCCTTTTTGTCCCGGAATTGCAATCTGTGCCCTGCTTCATTAATGTAAAATAGCCCTTATTTATTTAGATTATCAACTAATAACTTTCACGTATTTTCTTTTGTGACACGTGTACCACAGTTATTTTTAACATAGTATAAAAAAAATAATCTCAACTGGTTTTTTGATAAAGCCCAATAACCACAAACAAACTTGCCAGTTAATATTTAACTAGGTCAGTAGACAAATAATGGACTTATTATTTTAAAATGTCAGCCTGTCAGGATCTTTGGACTTTAAATGAAAGCCAGTGGAGGTCATGCTATCCAAGTGGACATGAAGGTCAAGCAAAGGCCACAGCCAGCACAAACAAGCTACCCAAAAGGGTGCATTTTCGCCTAGCCCTGGACTCAAGAACTGACCTCCCACCACTGGAAAGCATCCTTCCCAACGCTGCTGGGGACGTGACCCTGCCTGACAAGGCGGATCTGATAAAGGGGCAAGTCTCGAAGGTGGGGAAAACAGATACTTCAGTGTAGAAAACAAAAAATCTGAGATGATCCTTGAAGTCAAAGAGATAACCACAAAATAATCAGAGCTTGTAGCTTTTTTAAAAAAGGTAGTTATTTTGTGCTGGAGATTTGGCTCAGGGGTAAAGAGCATTTGCTGCTCTTGCAGAATTCAATTCCCAGCACCCAGGCTGGGTTGCTCACAACTGCCTGTAAGCTAAGCTTCAGGGAGATCCAATGTCTCTATAAGCACTGACACTTGTACATAACCTTCACCGATCCATGTGCGCACAATCACAATCAGAAGTAATGAATCACATATATTATGGGACTGACATGAAAAACCCACGCCTTTAACCCCATCACTGGAGAGGCAGAGGCAGGCAAATCTCTGTAAATCAAGGGCCAGTCTGATCTACATAGGGAACTTTAGGACAGCCGGGGCTACACTGCCTAAGTCATGTACTGTTTACGTGTCTGCATACACAGATGTGCATGTGTGCTGGTGCCCACAGTGGCCAGAAGAGGGCACTGAACCCGCTGGAGCTGGAATCAGAGGCAGCCGTGAGCCACCTAATGTGAGGTGCTGGGAACCAGACTCGGGTCCCCTGCACAACAGCGGGCACTTTTATAGCTGGGGAGCAGCGCACAGGCTAGCTAGCCTTAAAAGCATGATTCCTGCCTCTGCTCAAGTCCTGGGAGTAGCGGCATCACTACGGCCAGCTAGCAGTCATGAGGGAGGGGTCCCTGTGATCTTCTGTAGGTTTATTTCATCAGAGCTGCAGGTCTCCTGCTGAGATGAACTGAGGTCTCCTGCTGAGATGAACTGAGATGCTTTTGTTTGTTTGTTTTTTGCCTCGTAGAGGATAACTGCGCCTTCTTTAACCCACACTTACAGACCTTGCGACCAGTTCTGGCTGCTTCAAGTGCTGCGACTGTAGCTGGGTTGGTGGTATTCTTGCCTGGCATACATGAAGCCCTGGCGCTCATCCCCAATGCTACAGAAAACCGGGTGCTTGTCATTCCAGCACCTGGGAGGTGGAGACAGGAATATCAGAAGTTCAAGGCTATTCTTGGCTACATGGCCAAGGTGGAAGCCAGCCTGGGCGCCACATGAGGCTATTTCTTTTTTTTTTTTTTTTCTTTTTAAAGATTTATTTATTATTTATTTTATGTGTATGAGTACGTATGAGTACGCTGTAGAGATGGCCTTGAGCCATCATGTGGTTGCTGAGAGTTGAACTCAGGACGGCCCTGCTCGCTCCGGCCTGCTCACTCCAGCATAGTACACTGTAGCTGTCTTCAGATCCACCAGATCTCATTACAGGTGGTTGTGAGCCACCATGTGGTTGCTGGGATCCGAACTCAGGACCTTCGGAAGAATACCCGCTGAGCCATCTCGCCAGCCGCATATGAGGCTATTTCAAAACAGAAAATATAACAAAAAAGAACAGATGTGACCATGAATGTACACAGACACTCCATGCTAGGTGGCAAGGGCCACGAGTCCAAGTCAGCCCTCCACAATGGCTGGCCTCTGGGGTACCAGCAAAGGAAAACCCAGGAAGGACAAACCCACCAAGAACCAGTTCGCTATTCCTGCTGCCTCCCTATCTTAAGTCACTACAGGACTTTGCTTTCAGCTTCTCACTTGTTAGGAAACCAAGTGGTGGCCAACCAGCAGCTGCTGGCCTGGCCCCCAAATCCTCGCCCTCTCCCATTAGCAGTACGTTGGAATATAAGTGACATTTTTAGCATATCATGGACAGACAGGACATGATCCTGGTAAGTCTGGAGGGCTAAGGAAACAAGTAAGGTCAGTTAACCCCCTGTCCAAGGCTGGAGATCAAGGGTGTGGCAGTTTGACATCAGATGGGCGGGGGAAGGGGATCCCCAGAGGACCAAGCTCCTCAGCTGGCTAGCTGAGCTACCAGATAGGTGGGTAGACATTCTGATCTCCGCCTTGGTGGCGGAGGTGAGTGGTGGTTGGCGCATTGTTCTCTCTTGAGAAATGTTTAAGAATCACATTGCTGCACTCCCAAATAGCAGAGGAGCCTCAGGATGAGGATGTGAGAGCAAGGCAGGAGGGGAGGCATGCAGGATGCATGTGTGTGGCAGGACAGGAGGCCCACTGCCGTCTTCAGCAAGCATCAAGCTCTGTGTGAGCATAGTGAGGCCCAGTCCGGGACGCCCCTGCTGAAGCGTGTCCCTTGAAGCCAAGCAGAGCCCCTGATGGGCCTGACCCTTCGCCCCTGTTCTGGGACCACGTCATATGGTTCCTCAGCAGGATCAGCAAAGAGACTTTACTCTGAGATCTGTTCTGAAAGGTTGGCAAGAGGCAAGACGTAGATTCTCCAATCACCCTCCACTGACTTCATTGACACGGGGGGTTCCCTCATAGTGTTTACCCAGGTCCTCAGGTGGCGAGGGCATGTGTACGCTTGTATGTGCACATGTGTGTGTTTCTTAGGTATGTGTATGCTCGCATGTACATAATTACTCAGCAACTACACTTGGTATAACTTCACATTTTTGGGATACAGAAATAGTTTTATTTTCTTAATGCAGCATGATAGACATACAATCAATTATTCCCTAGAATGTGCAATATAAATTATTCACATTAAAAAATTAATGACAAAGCCTGATATGCGGGAAATATTAAAAACATACACCTAGTTTTTATGTGTTTTGACCACAGACATTGCTAGCTTTATAAATCTGAATAAATATGACATGGCGCACAGTGGCTTGAGTACAGACGAGCCTGCTCCAGGCGTAATAAGAATCATTCTTCACTTTGGTCACTGAGATTCCCCATGGTGGCACGGGGCAGCTCTGAACTGCTTCCAGCACTATGGGAGGCGTCTCGGGCTTTCCTCCTATTCTCCCTTGTAGCGAGGGGGTCTTTTCTCTTTAAAAGCAAGAAGACCTTCCAGTCTGTCTTTCGTTGAGATGGTCTAAGAGATAAAACATGACACACACTAAAATATAAAACACAACAGCATATCAAGCATTAACTACCAGAGCCACCGACAGCTGCTGGAAAGGCTGAGTGTCCTTTGAACAGGTTTCCTAAGTATGTTGCCAAACTATTTTTACCCCCCAAATTTTCTCCATTTCTACTATGCTTTAAAAGTGAGACATTTGATTTCCAGAGGCTAAACAAATGAAAAGCTCAGGAAGTGGAGACCCGTGTGCTCCCCCTGGCCCACCAGTTCCAATGGCCTGGGTCAGAGAACACAGCTGCTACCTCGTGAAGAGTCGGCACTCTCATAAACTTGTATGCTCTGTGGGTTTTGACAGAAGTGCAACATCATCTGTCACCACTGTGTACAGAACGGCTCAGCTGCCCCAAGCATCCTTTGTTCTCTACGTACTCATCCCCAACCTGCCAATCACCTCTTCCAGAATGTTACTGGGTGTCGGGAATTACTCAGTAGCCAGTACTTTCAGACTGAATCCTTTCATGCAGCACTGTGAATTCAAGGTTCCTTTATGCTATTTTGTTACTTGATAGATCCCACCTTCTCACTATGCAATATTCTACCACACAGCTGTCCCAGGTGGTCTATTCACCTATAGAAGGACAGCTTTTTATTTATTTATTCTTGAGACAGAGTCTCACTATATAGTTGAGGCTATCTTCAAAGTTTCAACTTACCACAAGCTAGCCTTAGCTATTCTAGAATTTTAGTCTTGTGCCTCTTTAGACCCGACTATGAAGCACATGTTGTCTCTAGATTAGCAATTGTGGAGAAAGTTTAGCAGCAGGTTTTGGGCAGATATGTTTTCACCTTGTCTCAGTAAACATCAAGGGGCACAGCTCCTGGGTGATGTGGTCAGAGGACACTCGGCCTTGCCTCAAAGCAGCCACAGTGAGTGTCAGCACTCACTGTGCTGAATTCTGGTCATTTAGCACACACTTCATAGTCTTTGGTGTCCAAGTGACAGGCGTTTGCAGCACAGTGTCAGGTGGCACTCTGCCACCTGCTCCCTACTGTGGTGAGGTGGCTACTCAGGGCTCTTGTCCATTTTTAAAGTGGGTTTTCACTATCTTACTGTGCAGCCTTCAAAGTCCTCGATGTGCCTTGGATGTGAGGCCTTTATCAGATCTGTACTCTGGAAAGGCAGGCTCCCAGCTCAACCCTTTCCACCCAACAGCAGAGTTCTACTGAGCAGAAGTGAATTTTAATGGAGTCAAACCTTCCTCTCTTCTCTCTTGTATTCTATCTTGGGGCTTTACAAATTGCCATAACCAGGGCCAAGCTTCCAACTACATCATCTGTACAGTGGCTCCTTTCACACTTGGCTTTCCTGGTCACTTGGATGGAACCACATTTGGTGCAAAGGGTAAGGCTGTGCATCACGTACATGAATGGCCAGGTGCTCCATGTGGCTCTTACGTAGGGCTGCTCTCCACTGAGTGGTTGGCGTCCTTTTGTTAAGTACCTTGGCTGGGCTGTGAGAGTCTCCTAACTCAGCTTTGGATGCACTTACTAGCTCTTTCACCAGTGAGACAGTCTTGAACTGGGCATGCTTGGTTTCCCAGCTTCATCTTCTGGTCTATCTATTCTGAGCTATCTAGTCTGCATGTTGTCATTGGACTCTGAATCAACCTTTTATTCATTAAATAATGAGCTGAGATGCTTGCTGTTATAGAATGTAGAACATTATTAAATGTACAGACATTTTTGTCTTTGTTTTGAGACAAGGTCTCACTTTACTGTGTCTCCCTGGTTGCCCTGGAATTCACACCTGTCTCTGCTCCGCCCCGGTCCTGGACAACTGAGATTCAAGGTGTGCACCACTATGCCCCCAGGACTGACTTCTGAATGGTGCTGAGCCCCCTTCCCACAAACATACAGATCATGATTTCTGCCACCAGTGTCCACTGGTTTTCTGCTCTAGAGCTTGGGTAGACTTTGTTAAATGTTTTGACTACTAAGAAAATAGCCATGCATTTCCCTTGTTATAAGTGTGCAGGATGAGTGTGATTTTTGCTGTGAGTTTGGATGAGGATTTCCCATTGTTGATTTCTTGGAATTGTCTCAGACGGTTATGTCAGTCAGTAGCTTCATTTCTACCTTTTTAACATGTGTGCATTCCATTTCTTGGTCTTGCCTTGTTGCATGAACTCAGCTCTTGACCCGAGGCTGACAGGATGCTGAGGAGACACCATTGCTCTGACCCTGCTGGGTGAGCACCGTGTCAGGGCAGGGTCTGCTCAGCTCGCACTCTGGGAGAGCTTTGATGGAGAATATGCACCTTGACAAAGGCCTTTGCTTCCGGGGATTTGTGTCTATCAATATAATCATACACTTTTCTTTCTCTGTGAAGAAAGAAGGCTCAGAACCCCAGGAACAGCCACTGAGCCATAAATATTGCCACCACATGGCAGGACACCCCTGAAAAGTCTCTGCAGCAACTCCTGCCAAACAAGATGGACCCACCCCTGAGGATGACAATGCACATACTCACTGGATCTTGACCACGTTACATACCTGAGCATAGCAGGCTTCTTCTATGGCTAACCCTGTTACTAAGTCGACCTGAGGAAAAAACATAATTCATTTTAGCAGAGTAAGGTAGGTTAATACAAATTCAAACTGAATAGCGCCATCCTAAACAGAGTCCTCTGACCCAGCCCAACTGCTCAGAAGCCTGAGGCTTGTAACTAGGCTCCTGAATTCACATCCTGACACACTATCTGGGAGCTGTGCAACCGGGGGAAGTTACATGCTTCAGAGGCATGTCTGACAAGGGGCTAGCTTCAGTTTTCACCAAATGAGGGGTGAGTGAATGTTATTTGAGGATTTGCCTGGCACGCCGTAAGGACTATCTAATATTTTGCGATTATTGTTAAGATTATTAAAGCACTGAAATAAGTCAAATACTTGTAATTTTATGAAACATCATTCACTGCACGCAAACCCACTCTCCGGACATGGCTCACAGCCAAGGAAGCTTTGGAGGGTCCTGTGTGCAGAGAAGAAAGCTTTTTCAGACACCCACAATAACTGAATACCAAAGCTGCAGTGGAGAGATGGCTCGCAAAGCTTACAGTATCTGCTATGTAAGCATAAGGACCTGAGTTCGGATCCTAACACTCATGTAAGAAGCTGGGCATGGGCCTCCATTCCTGTCACTCTAGCACTAGAGAGGGTAGGGGGCAGACAGGCGGATCACTGGAACTTGCTGGCTGCCAACTTGGCCAAACAAAACCACCAACAACAAAAAGCTCCAGGTTCAAGAAAAGACCCTCCCTGAAAGTAATAACATGGAGCTGAGAGAGAACACTAACAACCTTCTTTGGTCTTGGTGTGCAAATAAATGCAGGTCCAAGTGAATGAGCGTGCCCGCGCGCACGCGCGCAGACACACACACGACTATCCCTCTCTTCACCCCCCTCCCCCAAGTTCATGAGACTCCGTACTGTCTGTTGCTCTCCTAGCCTAGGACCCTTCTCCTTCGAACTCATGTTCCCAGTATGACACCAAAACCCCTCAGGCCAGCCTGGGCTCACTGGTTCTCCCTGCACACATACTCCAAGATTCCAGGTAAAATTCGATATACAGCGTGGAGCCAAGCAGCCCTCAATGAATTACTGATGACCCCACTAAAGCAAGGGCAAGGGGACCAAGGCTCCATAGGCCATAGGCCCTGAACTTTGCAGCTATGGCCCTATGAGGAACCCCAGCAACAACCATTACTATGGTAACAGCTGCACTCTGGAGACTCGGAAAGAACACAGAAGACTGGCTCTGTGAAGCAGCTGCCTTCCCCTTCGGCACTCACCTCCATCCCTTGGTTAATTGCTAGTTTGGCCACTCTCATTGCAACAGGCCCCTGAAATTCAAAGAAAAGGAAAAAGCTCTAATTACTACTTAATGCAAATTATGAAGAACTCCTCAATGTAATTCACATATTCCCAGTGCTGGACCCACGATCGGCAATAGCAATTGAGATGCTAGATGGAAACTCATTTTCTGAGCTTCAACTCCAGAGCGGTTCTCGCTGATCACACTGGGTCTTCAAGGCAGCAGGAGGTGTGCATCCTCTGAGTACCCAGCATGCCTCAGTTACTGTCCCCTCAAGTGAAACAAGGAGAGTACAGAAGTTGGCCTGGCTTACCACCACATTAACCAGCAGCAATGCCAGAAGGCCAGGCTGGAGATAAGCTGGAGCTATCAGGGGGCTCCGAGCCGCGCTTCTGTATCTGGTACCTCTCAGGCGTCAGCATGGACAGCTGACTGCAGTGACAGCGGGATACACACACACGTCCTCAGGTGTGTCTGGGTTATGGGAGGAAGAACGGGACACCTTCTCTGAGAACAACAGCAGCACTGTGGAAGCTCAGCTGCTCTCACTACCCTAGAGGCAGCCATTCTCTCCAGCCAGAGCTGAGTTCTTTGATCTTCATTTACATCTGTCTATAGGAGGATCGAACGGCTTGCTGTATTTCGAATTGAATGGCCTTTTATATTAAAACATAGTGAGGGTGCGGAGAGGGCTTAGTGGGTAACAGGCTTCCTGAGAGCTCAGATCTCCAACACACATGAGCCTGCTTGTGATCCCAGCACTTGGGGAGGCAGAAGCAAGCAGACTGCTGACTGGAAAGGTAAGTTGAACTATAAAGCTCAGAGCCCAAGAAAGAGATCCTCTCCGATATATGAGGTGGAGGACCACAGAGGAAGACACCAACAGAAAACACTGGCCTCCATGCGTGCACGCACACGCAGTCTCCTGACTCGGTAGGACACAGTATTGTTCCACATGCCTGGATGTGAGAGAGCGCACTTCCCCCGCCCCACACTCACACCATCACTTTCCCTCCACAGATATGTTAGGTTATGAGTACTGAGTTGGTATACAAGCAAAGACAATTTACTAGGAAGTTACACTGTGTGTGTGTGTGTGTGTGTGTGTGTGTGTGTGTAGCACAAGTGATGTGTCCATTTGGTATGCTATGCAATGCATCGAAACCCTCAGATTACTTTCAAATCTTAATTTTAACTGCTTTCAAATAGAGCAGGGCAGGGCCACCTCAGTGTGTGAGCTGGGTGCTACACTTGAACTCCAGTGGACACAGGTGCTCTCACAGTACCTGAGGGAGGAACTCTCTCGCCAGGTCTAGCGCCTTCCTGTAGGCAGCATCCCCCTCCTGGTTCTGTTCTAGCACGTGGCTGATTAAGCCCACAGCTTTGGCTTCTTGACCATCGAGAATTCGGGCAGAGAAGATGAGTTCCTTAGCCAGGGACATCCCGATGGCACGTGGTAATCTCTGGGTCCCCCCTAAAGGAGGAGGAGAAACAAATAGCACATGATGACTTGAAATAAGTCCTAAAATTAAAACAGGGCCCGATGATATTACGTGCTTCAAGAAAGGCTGCAGTGTCTGGAGTTAGCACATCAGAACGTTACGTCACAGAGTGCTGTGGGCACCTGGACACCTGGCATATTCATTCCTCAGGCAAGGCATGTGTGGTGCAGACAGGCCCTCCTCCCAGCATTGGTACCAGCCAGCGCCATGCCAGCACCATCAGCAGACAAGCAGGGCCACCAGGGATCCACCTACCAGGTACAGTTTCGAGCTTCCACTCCAGCCTGGGAAGAAGTTATCAAGTTCTGGCAAGTTCAATTCCTAAACTTGTAAGAATCCTTGATGGTGTATGCATTATGAACACATTCTAATTCAGCAGAAATGAAAGCAACGAAGACGAAAACCCTTTACTTTTCTTGAAGGAAGGCCTCCCCACCGCTGAAGATGCTTGCTCACTCGCTCACTCACTAACTCACACTCACTCACACTCATACTCACTCTCACATGCACTCATTCACCCACACTCACCCACTCACTCTCACACCCACACTCACCCACTCTCACTCACTCTCACATTCACTCTTACTCTCACCTCACTGTCATCCACACTCTCATACTCATTCATTCTCACACTCACTCTCTCACACTCACCCACTCTCATACTCACACTTACTCTCATACTCACACTCACCCACTCTCATACTCACACTTACTCTCATACTCACACTCACTCTCATACTCACACTCACTCACATTCACATACTCACTCACTCACTCACTCACTCACACTCTCACTCACTCTCCTCCTCATTCAGATGTGCTCTCCTCGCTCCTGAGGAAGCAGGCTCTGCAGTCAGGACTCTGCACCTGGTCTTAGCTCTGTCCTCGAGAACTCTGAGAGCCAAGCCGAGGAAAGACAGTAGAACCACTGCCCAGTTTAGGGAGAGCACAGGTCAGAGGCTAACACATCAACCTATAGACCTACGGACCAACTCACTGCAGCATTTCTGGGGAAAAGGCTGGGAAGAGAAGCCAGATCTCTTGGAGCTGGAGTTGTGGGTGCTGTGAGCTGCCCAATTGTGTGCTGGGAACTGAACTTAGGTCCTTTCCTAGAGCAGTGAGGGCTCTTAACCACTGAGCCATCTCTCTGGCCCCAATCAAGAACATTTTAATCCTTAAAAATCATTCCTAGAGTGCAGATTTTAACCGACTGGACACTTGACAACACTATGAATTTCCTACTGAGGCTGGAGCCAGGGATGGTGGGATCCACATTCACGCAGCACTTCTGCTCTGCGGTGCCTGAGTGGATGTGGAACAGCCACAGTTCCACACACATGTTCTGAATATTCTCTTAAATATTTCGCTCCAGGGTAAGCTGGGGGACGGAGCTCCCCCAAAATCTTCACCTTCCCACTGTCTGCTTCACTAAATGCAGCCCCTTTAGCAAGGCACACACATGGTTTACCTTCCTGGCTTAACTGTCACCTAAACCCCAGGAAGCCAAAACCAAACATTTGGAGGACCAATTTTCTCAAAGATGCATAAAGATGACAAAGAGCTTCCACAAGCTCATAAGCAGATTCCTGCTGTGTTCCTCCATTGCTGTCAGCCACACTTTGTATCTTCTAGTCTCTAGGGCAGCTCTGGGGCCCAAAAATGGCTGCTGAAACCTTGCCATAAAGTCTGCAGAAAGAAAGGAAGGAGGCAAAACAAAACAAAACAAAAAAACAAAAACAAAAACAAAACACTCCACTTGTGGGAGATCATAATGAAACAATGGCCAGTCACATCTGCTTGTGACTACTCACCCTCACCGGTAGAGCTGGCTCACACACAGCCGTGGGGGGCATGAGGAATGAAACTAGGCCTCTGTTTCTGGTAGGGTGGAAGTGGGTAGACAATCAGCAGTCACAAGCTTGATGGGCAAAACTGATTTGGTCACATCACTGACACTTTACATTTACACGTTACTTGAGTGGGACGGAAGTATACTGGATATGTCAGATCTGGCTGATGATTTCTATTATTTAATAGAAGGCATCAAAAAACCCCTAGATAACAGCCTTCCGAGGGTCCACAGCATAAAGCAAGCAGAGGCTCAGGCAGGGTGCTAGACGGTAAGTTGGCACCCTCTGTAGCTTTGGCTGCCTTAGACAGGCCAAGAGTTCAGGCCAGTGGTGAGCTGCCAGTAGGGCCTTCAGTTCTTCTCCCACACCGCAGCCCTCAAGGCTAAGTGCAGACAGCAGACAGACACAACTTCCCTTAAGAAAGCTTTGACAGTTCACAATCAATTACAGCGTAATAGACAAACAACTGAACATAATTTGGAGCCATCTGGTATAAAATGTAAACTGTAAAAGCGTCAAGCTTGGCCTGGTTGGTTTGTCCTTCATCTCTCCCTCCTCTTGACTTCATAGAGATAGAATCTATACTAACAAAAGGGGATGCTTGGCACATGGACTTTGAGTTGAAAGCTACATAGGCCATAGCAAGGAGTTTTACCAACAAAATTAGCAGTGACCTCTTGACTCCAGAAGTCCTTATAAATCCTCTCTCATAACAGAGAGCCCCACAGTGCAGTAGTTGCCCTTTCGTGCAACAGACACACAGAGCTGTGTCAGAGGCAAAGCCTTCTCAGTAGACCAGGCCCCGTGCTCACATGACTGACTTTTCTCTGTGTGTCACAATCACATAAAAACGACTGTCATACGTAGCCTTCGATCTGTGGCCAGCTGAGCATCATCAGAATGCTCTCTACTCTCTGTGCTTTGGCCATGTTGTAGAGCAATGGGTACGGGAAGCCCAACACCAGAACATATGAGGAGAAAAATCAACTGGCTGATAGCCAGCAGAACATCCCGAACCACGCAGGGAGCTCTGCATGGCTCCTGCTGACACCTCACTTAGAAAACTAGAATGTTGAAGGACTGGACAGGAAGATGCAGCTTACACAGAAGTTATTTTCACAAGGTCAGTTTGGCAACTGGCAGCAAATGAGGCGATGGAATGCAGCTTTAAAGTTTCAGAATTCATTACTACAAGCCTAGCATCTATTATTAGTACCTATACACTGTTAGTGGAAGACAAGGCGGAGTTTTACTCATTACAAACAGGATGATGTTTCTTAAATGTTTCTATGTACTTAGCCATCGCCCTAAGTGTCTTGGTTCTGGGGCTCTAACCCAGGACCTTGTTAACTGTGGTGAAAGCCCGGCCTCAAGGCTGCTCCTGAAGTTGTAATCAGCCCCATGTCTCTTAATGTTTTAAAAGCACATTGTGCCAGGTGGTGGTGGCGCACGCCTTTAATCCTAGCACTTGGGAGGCAGAGACAGGTGGATTTCTGAGTTCGAGGCCAGCCTGGTCCACAGAGTGAGTTCCAGGGCAGCCAGGGCTACACAGAGAAACCCTGTCTCGAAAAGCCAAAACAAAACAAAACAAAAACAAACAAACAAAAAACCAAAAAACACCACATTGCTGGAGACCAGATAAATGGTCCTCCTTTTGAAAGCTATGGGAAGACAGCCAAAGAGCACTCTGACCATTTCCGCTGCTACCTGGAGCACAGCGCCCTCTGCACCACATGCAGTCTGCAGGCTGAACTCCAGGAGGGTCTTTGGGGCATCCAGAGAACAAATGGCTACCTCACCACGATAGCTGCTTCTCACCCAGGCCAAGTGGAGTCCGCAAGTCTCATGTAAGCGGAGACATTGCAAGCAGTAAGCATCCATCATCAATGCACCATCCTACGCGGCTTGAAGTTCTTCTCAGGGGCGGCAGCCCGGAGAAGCTGCTGCCAGGAAGAGGGAGCCACTGTACCCTATATGACACCAGCTAGCTGCCAGCATAAGGCACAATGCCACCACATGCCTGTGACCATGTCTACACTCCCATGTGGCACTCCCCCACTTCAATTCCTATGTACACGAATGTGCTACAGATTATCACAAGCATCAAGAGGCTGGGTCTCTCTCTGTGATGACTATGCGGTCCAGCACATGGAACAGACCCCATGTTTGTATATATAACATGACCCAGAGGAACCCGGCCTTAAAGGAGCCCCAAGTGGGGCTCTCAGACACAGTAGCTCTGCTGGAAGCACAGCTTTCACACGGACCATAGCTGATTGCTGGCATGAGCTGTCACACAGCCAGGCCACTCTGAGAGCTCTGCTTTTCACTCTTTTCTGTGTTTTCCTTACATTTTTAAAAAAGTGTGTGTGTGTGTGTGTGTGTGTGTGTGTGTGTGTGTGTATGTGTGTGTGGTGTGCCTGTGTGTGTATATGTGGACATACAGAGACCAGGCGATCCCTCCTTGTAGCTGGGTGCCAGCCTCTAGGTGCTGGAAACTGAACTCGGGTGTCCACAAGCTAGCACTCATAGCTGCTGAGCTATGTCTCCAGCTCTCTCTACCCCAACTCCCTTGCATCTTAAATATTGAAAACCAATTATGCAATAATATTTCCAAACTCAGTTCCGTGATAACTGTGTCTCTACTAAGCTCTTTACCAAGAAGAGGTTTCATCATCCCTATGGCCAGATGACAGGGCTGTGGTAATCAGCTATGGTGCACTGCACAGGACTCTACCAATGAAAACAACATCTCTAGTGTCACAGGTTCTGCAGGTCAGGAACCCAGGAAGCATGTGCTTGTTGTCTGGCTCCAAGCCTCTTGGGGACGTGGGTCTTTGCTACAGGCTCCCTCGGCCTCCGGCCAACATTCTGGGTCCCGAACTGATGTGCAAGGTGTTTGAGGGCCTCCTGGTATGGCACATGTGACTCAGTGGAGTGACTGAACTGAGATAAGACACAAGGGAGAGGTCACAGTCTTAACAACAGCTCTGAGGGCTCTGAGCCCACTGGGTAAGCCTCCAGGGCTGATCATCCCTTCGAACAGGGCAGACCATGCAACACGCAACATGCATCACTTCCTCCATCTCTTTCTAGAAAACCTTCAGAGCTTTCAAAAGCCAACAATGATCTTCATCCTTCCCAGGCTGAGGAGGAGAGAAAAACATGCTAACGAGTCCTCTTTAAAACAAGGAAATGGGGAGAGAGTAACGTGAAGGCACTGCTTCTGGACCTGCCCGTGACAATGAGGAGTGAATGATGCAGTGCACATATGACTCAGTGCACACACGTGACATGGTGCACACATTACATGGTACACACACATGATGTGGTACAAATACATGACATGGAGTGCACACATGAAGCACAGTGCACAGCATGCACACATGACCAAGTGCACACACATGACACTGTGTGCACACATGATATGGTGTACACGCATGATGTGGTGCACATGCATGATGCAGTGGGCATACATGAAGAGCTATTACCACATTAGCATTGGAGCCGGTGGGGGAGCTTCTCTCAGTGAAGAGCTTAAGGGCTTAAGACACAGCCAAGCATCCTTAGGAACAGGCACACACTCTGCCTCAAACCTAAGCACTACACACTTTCTTCTCACAAATGCCAGCTAGCAAAATATTATTAAAAAAAGGAACATGGAAAAAATTAATGTTTCCAAAATACAACCAAACAATGACTCAGAGATGAAGACGTAAAAAGTTTAATTTTTCTTAACAAAAATAGGTCACACAGCAAAACCCACAGGCTTCTAGAATAGCAGAATTATCAAGAACACACATAGCATCTAACAAGAGCTGCCTACATGGCTATGTCTGCAAGAATCCCAGAAGGCCGAGCTGTCATTATGCTCATGTATCACACTGAAAACCTAGGCTCACAGAACTGCAGTAACCAAACCATGTGTGCACACACGCACATGCGTGGATGGTGGTAGATGAGCTCTCCTGCTTTGCCTCAAGGCCAGGCCTCATGACTCCCCACCTAGTTCTCCTTTGATGGACAAAGGCTCAGCGAGCAAAATGAAAGGAAAGTCTTAGAAAGAAAGGAAGAAAGAAAGGAAGGAAGAAGGAAGGAAGGAAGGAAGGAAGGAAGGAAGGAAGGAAAGAAAGAAAGAAAGAAAGAAAGAAAGAAGGAAGAAAGAAAGAAAGGAAGGAAGGAAGGAAGGAAGGAAGGAAGGAAGGAAGGAAGGAAAGAAGGAAGGAAGGAAAGAAGGAAGGAAGGGAGGGAGGGAGAAAGAAAGAAAAGGAAAGTCTGACATTGACCATGTCATCATCAACCCTGCACGGACAGCAGCAGAAAGCTTTGAGTGAAGAGCTGAGCTCAGATCAGCCAGCAAGCGCTGTTGGAGGGGAGGGGGTGTCATCTGTGCTTCTTGGGGGCAGCCTGCTCCCCACACGCTCCGCATGGAGACATATCCTACCTACTATGTATTGTTTTAAAGGCCTGGCCATTGTCACACTGTCACTGTGAACTCTTGGGACCAGTCCACATAGAGCTGCCCACTGAAAAATAGAGAGTAAAAATGTAAACAAGCACGATGCTTGCCGGTTCATCAGGCTGGACCAGTCAGGGTCACTGGTCACCAGGGAAACCACTGGGCACTCTGTAAATGCCAGTACAGGAAAGCCTTCCTAGAGGCAGCCCACAACTGCTTTGCATTAAGAAAGCAGGATGAGCATTCTCTGGGGCGCAGCCCGGCAAGATGAGGCAACTCTAACTTACTGGAAACATTATTTTTGTAAACTATATCCAACTACTGGTCAGTTTTTCAAAACTCTGAGTCATAGCTCAAGAAAAAGAGAAAAGCAAAACAAACAACATTCCGCAGTACAATCAAACATAGAAACAAAATGTACCACAGAGCACCTTCATCCTCATCCAGACCACCAGGAAAACCCATGCATGCCTAGCACAAGTGTCAGCTCCCTGGGCCTACCCCTGGCCACGTGGCTAAAAGGGAAGCTCCCATCCTCCTGTCCATAGTTCCCTTTCTGAAGCTCAGTTCCCCTAGATGAGCAGAGCATCGTGAGAAACTCAGAGGTAGTTCATGGACTGACAAGGTTACAGCTTGGGCTCATGTCCTGCTCCTGCTGCCTTCTAGGACGACAAGGCCTCTCCTTCGGTCCCCCTGCCAGGTGGAGACATTGTATAGGACTATGAGTGCTCACCTGCATTGCTCTCTACATGCAACTCCACTAGCAGGTATGGCCCTAAAGGGAGCAGACTGTAACAGGACTTGTCTGGGGTTTTAGACATACGCTGGGGATCTCAGAACACAGCCCCTCCCAAAAAGGCAACAGGCACATTAACATTATCATTACAGTAGCATTGGTCAAAACTGTAAAATGTTGGGGAACCCCATGGCACTGGTCACCTAGACTTCCTTCTCAGAAACTGCTTGTAAATAAACAGACATGGAGGCTGAGAACGTTTTTTTTTTTTGTTGTTGTTGTTGTTGGGTTTTTTGTTTTGTTTTTTTGTTTGTTTGTTTGTTTTTTTGTTTTTCGAGACAGAGTTTCTCTGTGAGCCTTGGCTGTCCTGGAACTCACTCTGCAGACCAGGCTGGCCTCAAACTCAGAAATCCGCCTGCCTCTGCCTCCCAAGTGCTGGGATTAAAGGCGTGCGCCACAATCGTCCGGCTTTTTTTTTTTTTTTTTTTATTTTTATTTTTCTGAGTAAATTTTTTACACAGCTTTTGCACTTTGATATTTCAAACTACTTTAGAGCACAACTGGAGGTTAGCCTGTCGAAGGCTGGCACGTTTCCATTCTGCACACATCTCATGACTACCTCCTTAGCTATGCTGCTGGGTGTAAGGGCAGCAGGCCTGAAGACAGGGCAGTACCATCCCTGCCACAGTGCCAGCCTATCCTCTTGAGTTCTACACTGCTGGGGGTTAGGGGCTATGCTTACCCAGGGGCACACTAAGGGAACTGTGCAGAAAACTAGAGTCGTATCTCCCCTCTGACCAAGGCACACTACTCCCAGGTACACCCACAGGAGTATAGGAGCAGGAGAGGGAGAGGGAGAGGGAGAGGGAGAGAGAGACCCGCACAGATTGCTAACTGTAGTACCAGTCACAATAGCCATGGGCTTAGCACTGGTGCCATGCATCAGCAGAGGACTGGATAAAGAAAGTCGGTGATATGCACGCACGCAATGGGGTGCTATTCCGCCACAAAGGAGTGAAAATGTGGCATCTGCCACAAGGTGGATGGAGCTGGAGATGTCACACTAAGGGAATAAGCTCGACTCAGAAAGACAAACACTGCACACTGGCCTACTCATGCTCTCCTCTCATGTGGAAGGGGGGACATGTAGAAGGGACTACCTGCCAAGAGAAAGTGGACTACTGAGAAAGAGTGGGGACCAAAGAGGGAAATGTTCAAAGCACATCCCACACACACCAAATACATACATATATACCACATACACATGCACACTCATACACATATCACACATACACATATACCACACATACACAAACACATTCATACACACACCAGGCACACACATATACATACACACCATGCATACACATATACCACACACACACATATACACATATACCATACCATACACACACAACACCATACCACACACACACCCCACATACACATATACCACACATATACATACACACCCCACATATATACCACACACACAGACACACACACCACACACACCCACATGCACACATATACACAACACATACACACAACACACATACACCATACACACACATATATGTGTACCACACACAACATATATACACACACCACACACACCACACACACACATATAACACACATACACATATATGACACACA
>JADRCD010234792.1:0-32145 GCA_019843815.1 Montemys delectorum
GGCCACCACTGCCTGGCCTCTAGAACCTTTCTTATCTTGGCATCTGAGTAGGTTGCTTGCCATCAAGAAGTTGTGTGACTTGGTTAAGATGTCCCACTTAGATCATTGGCTCCTGTTCCCTCCCCTGCCAGGAGGACATTTGGCAGTGTCACACTGTCACAGCTAAGAGGATGCTATTGGCTCCTAGCTGGTAGAGACGCTTTGAAATACCAAGAAAGCTTGTCACTAGGAACAATTATCTGTTTCAACATGTTTATAGTGCAAAAGTGGAGGATAGTGACCCGAGAGTCGCTGCCCCGACTCCGACCACCAAAGGCCAAGACAAGGGGTGCTGTACATCCACTCATGAAGCCTTTCCAGGCAAATTGTTCAGTTTTGTGGAACAGACCTTTGATGATTGGCATGATCCATATGGCCAAGATTTATTCCATTTGGATCTTAGAGGTAAAGATTTATAAATATTTAAGAAATTATTGTTCTTTCTTATTTTACCTAAACATCTGTTTTTATCTTCTCCTAGAAAAAAACAGAAAGATCAGCTGACACATGTTTATAATTCCAGCACTCAGGAGGTGGAGGTAGGACGGGAGAGTCAAGAGTTAGAGGCCAGACTGAGACACATTGTGAAAAGCAGGAGAAAGGTTGGGAGATGCTCAGTAAAGTACTTCCTGCACACATTGGGGACCTGAGTTCAGATCTCTCACATTCACCTAAAAGCCTGATATGAAAGCATGCATCCTATAACCCTAGCACTGGGGAGGTGGAGACAGGTGGGTCCCAGGAGCTCACTGGCTAGCCAACCTGCCAGTCAGAGAGCTCCAGTCTCAGTGAGAGACCCTGCCTCAAAAAAATAAGGTGGAGAGTGGATAAAAAAAGACATGACATCCACCTCCAGCCTATACCTATCTACAGATATGCATCTGCATCTACACACATATGCACAGAGTCACACAAACAGGGACATAGTTTAAAAAAAAACAGGGGGAGAGGAGTGTTTATTGAGGTTTAGGGGGTGAACATTTTCAGCAGGCTCAGTTTAGATACATGGTGGTTAACACTGATCACTTGACAGGATCTATAACTATCGTGAAGACAAACACCTGGGCATGCCTATAAGGCAGTTCTAACAGGGTTAAGTGAGGTAGGAGACTCACCCTACCTGTGGGGAGCACCTGGGCTGAACAGAAAGGAACAAGTGAACTGAGAACCAACTTCCACTGATCTCTGCTTCCTGGCTGTCTTAGTCACTGTTCTACTGCTGTGGGGAGACACCATGACCAAGGCAACTCAGAAAAGAAAGTACTTAGTTGGGGGCTTGCTTACAGTTTCAGAGGTAAGTTCATGACCATTGTGGCAGGAAGCATGGAGGTAGGCAGGTAGGCATGGTGCTGGAGTAGAGGCTGAGAGCTTGTATCTGATTCACAGGCACAAGGCAGAGAGAGCTAACCAGGAGTGGCCTGGGCATTTGAAATCTTATCACCCAGCCCCAGTGACACACTTCCTCCAACAAGGCCACACCTCCTAATCCTTCCCAACCAGTCCACCTGCTGAGAACCAGACATTCAAATCAAAAGCCGCACTAACTTTGGGTTGAATGTGAATAGCTGCTCTGGGTTCCTGTGGCCACACTTTCCCTTCTATGAGGGACCACGCCCTCAAACTGGGAGCCTAAATAAACCCTCCCTGCTTTAAGTAGTTTTTATCTGGTATTTTGACACAGCAATCAGACTAACGCAAGATACAATGTGGAAAAAAGGAGACAGGAAGGGTAACTAGGTACTGTCCAGTGAGTTGTGAATGACCTCAGGAAGCGTGGTTGACATGCAGCCAGAACCCAGGAGGCAGGAAGGGACAGAAGTGGGCAGAATATGGGTCGTTTGGGATGGTTGGGGTTGGGGCATGAAGAAAGCTTCCCTGAGTGTGTGCAGGAATAGTAGTGCGCCTGAGATAATTGTAAGGGAGTGGCTAGGTATATCTAGAGGGCTCTTGAGTTTGAGAGACCTGAGGGTATTGTACCTCGTGGAAGGGAAAGGAAGGCTGAAGGAACACGAAGCATTTAGTTAAGGCATAGCTTTGACTTCAGATTACAAGAACCCACAGTGGCAGTGATTTATATAAGATAAAACGTTGGGTTTTAACATGCAGTAGCACTAGGTAGGCTATTCAGGGCTGGTGTGGTCTTTCAGGGACCCTCCAGCTCCTTCTCTCTAACTGCTCAGCTGTCCCTAAGATAATGCCCTCAGCAGTGATGTTTCATACTATGTCTGGATTCTAGCACAGTTACATAGCCATTCTTAGCTGCAAAGGATTCTGGGGAGTGAGTCCTTCTTTCGGGTGGCCATGAAGCCTGTTAGAAACCATACTGTTGTTCCTGCAGAATAATAAGAGAATAGATTTATGGGGAACCATATCTGTTGCAGCTGGAGGTAGAAACTCTGGGATCATTCAGGCAAAAGACAGTTGAAGTTGAAAGTATGGGTAAAATTGCCTGGGAAGAGAGTGTGGAGACGGAGAAGGGCTATTCAGGATTGATCCCTAAGAAAGAAGACAGGACAGGGAAGGCATCATAGGGTTGCAGAAGCTGAGGGAAGAGTTTTCAAGAGAGGAGCCAACACAACTAATGCCCAGCTGGAGAGATGGCTCAGTGAGTGAGACGGCAGGAAGACTGTGAACTCAATATGCTCAAATACCAAAGGTTAGACTAGAGTGACAGCAGCCCATTGACTGAGCCACAGGGTGCTCTTCCAGAGGACCCAGGTCCATTTCTAGCACCCATATAGTAGTGGATTACTGCATCCCTAACTCAAGTCCTAGGGGGAATCTGACGCCCTCTTCTGGCCTCCTTGGGCACTGCACACAGGTGGTATACAGCCATATGTGCTGGTAAAACATGAGTATACATAAAATAAAACTATGGATCAGGGCTAAAGGCACCTGCTGCCATCCCTGATAACCTGAGTCCAATTCCAAGGATGTACACTGTAGAAAGAGAGAACCACCTCCTGCCAGCTGTCCTCTGACATTCACATGCATGGTGTGTGTGTGTGTGTGTGTGTGTGTGTGTGTGTTGACAGTAACCTCTGACCTCCACATATCACATGTGTGTGTGTCTGCCATTCCAGCATTTGGGAAATTAGGCAGGAGGACCGGTAGTTAGAAAGACCAGCCTGGGCTACATGACAGGACTTTGTCTTAAAAAAACAAACAAGGGCTAGAGAGATACTTGAGAAGGTAAGAGTGCTTTCTGTTCTTGCAGAAAAATCAGGTTTAGCTTACAGCCATTTGTAAACATACATGTGGCACAAACACATAAATGCAGGCAAAACTACCATTCACAAAATAAAATAGCTCAATCTAAAAAAGAAATGAAAACAAGACAAAACCAATCAAAAACCCCACCAAACTGGTATTCCTCCCCTGGAACCACCCCCACTCCTGAGAATTGTCTCTGGCTTTTTCTCGGCAAATCTTCATTCACTGTGGTAGAAACAGAAATCCCTAACAGAACTCCTCTGTCCTCCCCAAACAAAAATTCTTTCAGTTCAGTTTTTTTTTTTTTTTCTCTTTTGAAAAGGAAATTCATTGTGCCGCTCAAACTAGACTTCAACCCAAAGGCTCATGTTATCGCCTCGGCTAGCTGGACCTGCAGACACAGGCGCATACCTGGCCTCAGGTCTACCGGTTTCAATCTATTCATCAATTGGTAAAATCACAAGCTTTCCTGATGACGAGTGAACAAATGCCTATTCAACCCAGATAGTATACAGAATACAGACCAAATAAACAACTTCCCCACCCAAATCCAGTGTGGTGAACCAGTGAGTTTATGCTCATGGATAAATCAAAAACAGCTGTGGTCAATGAAAGAGCCACCTCAGCATGGGGGATTACCCAGGAGAGCTGCGCTTTGGCTGCAAGCTCCAGGGAATGCTACTCTTTCTAATATTTCTCATTACACATTTATACGATCTTGCAGGGGTTGGGGGATGGGGAGACAGGGGCTAGGGGCTAGGGGAATGGGGGGTGTTCCAGATGGGAAGCTGAGTTTCCAGGAGGGAATGTTTCCACTGAGAGAAAATAGTAGTTGCTTTTGCCTGCAACTAGACAGCCATACATCCTGTAGGAATGCACACAGAACAAAATCACTTGCCCGGCAGTAGTGGCGCACGCCTTTAATCCCAGCACTTGGGAGGCAGAGGCAGGCGGATTTCTGAGTTCGAGGACAGCCAGGGCTGCTCAGAGAAACCCTGTCTCAAAAAAAAAAAAAAAAAAAAATCACTCATAGGTGGGAGCCATACAGTAGAGAGAGATCGAGTGGGCCAGGTTACTAATGGCTCCTGAGGGATGCCCCAGTGCACTCCCACTAGGCCCTGCCTTGAAAGGTTTCTCACCTCCTAATAGAGCAACCCTAAGGACCAAGACTGTAAGAGCTGATCTTTTCCAGATATTTAAGATCCAAATTAGAGTGCCCTCAAGCTCGGTCTTGGTGGCCTCCATCTGACTCAGTCCTGTTGCAGCTGAGCTCACAGATCCTAATTACAACCTTAAGGAGTATCTGTCTCACAAAGGAGAGTGAACATACAAGCTTAGCTTTGACCTAGAATTCCAGAGGGCAAAGGTACCAGGTAAGGGCACAGTATGGACACAGTATTGCTGTATTTGCTTATTGTGTTTTCAGTCCCTAAAGACATTAAGGAGGGACTCATCAAGAGAAAACCATCGCCGGGTGGTGGTGGTGCACGCCTTTATTCCCAGCACTTGGGAGGCAGAGGCAGGTGGATTTCTGAGTTCCAGGCCAGCCTGGTCTACAGAGTGATTTCCAGGGCAGCCAGGGCTACACAGAGAAACCGTCTTGAAAAACCAAAAGAAAAAAAAAAGAGAGAGAAAATCATCAAAATGAACAATTAAAATAAAGTGGAGAAGAGTGGAAGGTGCTCCGGGACATGCCTGTTACCCCAACCCAGCACACAGGAGAGTTGTGAGTTCCAGGCTGCCTCAAAAAAGGGGTACAGGGGCAAAGGTGGGATGGAGAGATGGCGTAAGGGTTAAAAGCACTGCCTGCTACTTCAGAGAACCTGAATTTGATTCCCAGCACCTACATAGCAGCTCACAGCCATGGGTAACTCCTGTTCTAGGAGATCTAGTGGCCTTGTGTGGTCTCTGTGGGTGGGCACCAGGCACATGGTGTACATGCATTCAGGCAAGAGACTCACACACAGAAAATAAAAATAAATAAATCTTTTAAAAATAAAAGTAAAAAGTTTGAAATAAAGGAAAAAGAGTAAAATGCATTTTTTTTCAAGGCAGGTTTTCTCTGTGTAGTCCTCGTTGTTTAGTCCTCTGTAGATCAGGCTAGCTTCAGAGATCTGCCTGGCCCTGCTGGGATTAAAGACATGTACCATAACCACCCAGATTTGCATCTATATATTTTTTGTTGTTGTTGGGGTTTCTCTGTAGCCCTGGCTGTCCTGGAACTCACTCTGTAGACCAGGCTGGCCTCAAAACTCAGAAATCTGCCTGCCTCTGCCTCCCAAGTGCTGGGATTAAAGGCGTGCGCCACCACTGCCTGGCTGCATCTATATTTTTAAAGACTTGTTTCATTTTAATTACATATATGCCTGTGTGTCAGTGTGTTGGTTTGTACATAAGAAAAAGAGTGGAAAGCTTACCCTGAGCTGAGGCCGAATTGAGCCACTTTGTAGAAGGGGAAGAGCTTGAGGCCTCACCAGGTGCCAGGAAACTTTGCCATTCCAGAACTCAGATGGCAAGATGCTAACAATGAATGTAGAGCCCCGAAGGCAAGGAGTGGGCGGAAGTGAGGAGTGCAACTGAAACTCTAATCTAGAGCAGATTTTCTCTCCTGAGTTGGGGTGCTTTTTATGAACTCGTGTGCATGTGTATGTGTGCTTATGCCCTACATGTGTGCAGATGTTCACAGAGACGGAAGAAGGCATCAGGTCTCCTGAAACTGGAGTTACAGGCAGTTGTGAGGACCCAACACCTTCTGCTAGAGCATGCTCCTCACTGCCTTGTCTTCCCTCCAGCTAATGTGTCTATTAATCTATGCTCTTACTCACTCCTCCCTTATTGAGCTCTTTGTACACTGTAGTCCATGTCCTCAGTTTCAGAATATAAAGATGGTTCTAAGGATAGTACTTGGAAGTCATCAGGAAGATCATATACATTCATTCTTGAATTTATCCAGCTGTGCACACAGCCCTCAGCCATCTATTGGGTTGCAGTTTGGGTTAAGTTCTTCTGTCTTTTTTAAACAAATGTACAAACCACCACGCAGGCAGACAGATATACATAATTGACTGATGGTGAGAAATGCCTGTTCTCTAGCTCATGCATGAGTCAAAGACAGAATAAAAACCTCTGCCTTCCGTCCCCTGTCCCTCACGGTTTTTTTTTTTTTTTTTTCTTCTTTTCTTTCCTTTGACAAGGACTTACTAAGAAGCCCAGGCTGGCCTTGAACTTAGGATCTTCTGCCTCAGCCTCCAGAGTGCTGAGATTTCAGGCTTGTCTCACCACCTCTGGCTCATCCTGTTTTCTTTTAACAAGGAGCAGAGTTTGAGGTCAAAGTGTCCTGTAGGCAACACTGTCTCCTTAGGAATCCATTGTCTACATTGTATTTATTTTCATGTTTCTGTTTCCTTTTGAGTCAGGCTACAATGTGGTGTTGGTTAGCCTGGAAATCACAGAGATCCCTCTGCCTCAGCTTCCTGACTGCTGGAATTAAGGCAGGCTCTTTTTTTTTTTTTTTTTTTTTTTTTTTTTTAACTTGTGGCAAGTAATACTGGTAATACTGATTTTCCATTTACAGAGGTCATACAAAAAAGGATTCACTTTAAAACAAATTTATTAAGCAATCAGTGAACCAATTTAAGCAAAAATATAAAGTAAATAATAAAACAAAAGGTAAACTGATCCAGCAGAATCTTCATACTCTTGACCGAAGTTTGGGAACTCATATTACCTGGGATTGAAAGCTCCAGTGGTTTTCCCACTGTGAACCCTCTCCTAAAGGAGAGGTCAGCTGGTGGGCACACAGCTATTTGGGACTCCATTTCTATGGCATGGATCACACTATAGGTGAGCCTGCCTCACAGCAAACTTGGCTCTCTAGACTACTCCAGCAAGCCGGAGGGAAAGATAGCAAAGGCTATGTTTGAGGAGCGTCCCTTCTCTGAGAAAATCTTCATTCTCATTTTGGAACAAACTCAGTTATCGATAGGCCATGCTTTTCTTAGCATGGAACAATCAAACTGCATTGTAGAATACATGCAGCCATAAAAGTCAACGGGCAGAGGAGCCTACTGGGCCTCTTTTTGAGTCTGTGTCCCAATTCCAGGCAAGAGACAGCCACTCCAGCTTGGCTCAGCAAATTCCATGTGGTCAAAGCCATGACTTGTACAGAATCAAAGACTCCTTCTGGATTTGTCCTCCGTATTTTCCTGGAGGGCCTCACAGTGGTGGGAGAGAGTGGCTGCCCACCAATAAGGTTTGTAGCTCTGGAGAGCAGGATTCCTGCCATCTCCTGCACTCATGACTGACACTCATAACTACTAGCTCTGGGCTGTTGGTCAGCATCCCATACAGGACTTCTTCATTCTGATAGGCTGTCTTAGGTAAGTTTGTATCCTGATATGCCATCTTGAAGCCTTCTGGCCTATAGCCAACTAGCCTTGCCTTCAATTCTCAGAGTCACAACATAGACATTTTAAACTAAGCTAAACTTCAGGAAAGCTTTGGAGTGCAAACTATACACACTCTTAGCCTGACCACCAGCCAGGTGCAGAAGACAGGAATTTCTACACAAAAGGCCCTATCCATCGTGGGGGTCAGGCCTTGAGGTTGCGCTTGACTTCTGTAGCCCCTCTGAGGTGGGAGTTAGTCTTACAGGTTCCGAAAGTTCAGAAGCCCACACTGGTCCGGCCTTCCCTCTTCCAGAACGCTGAGATCTGCTCCAGGGTAACCCGAGGCTGGAGACCCCAGTCAGGTTCCAGACTCCCTTGCCTCAGCCTCCAAGCCCTGGGGCTCCCAACCTGCAAGGCAGCCTCTGGCATGGGCTCAGGCCCAACCCAGCTCACCAGGCCTGTATCATGGGGCCTCTCCTCTTGGGTCTGAGGCCTCCAGAAAGTGCTCTGGGCTGGGACTTCTGGTGGGGTCTGAGGAACTAAAGAGCTGGGCGAAGAGTGTGGAGCTGAAGGGGCCGGTGGAGCAGTTGCTCTGCCCTCCAAGGTGCCCCCGGGGGTTGGGGGATCTGGAGCCCTGTCCATCAGCAGAGGTATGGAGGAGCCATACCAGTCCTCAGAGCGCTCCCGGGCGCTGCTTGGGGGCTCAATCCACAGCTCTCCTCCAGGGCGCCAGACGAGGGTGGGTGCTCGCTGACAGGGGTCTGGTTGTGGGCGGCGGAACAGGCGCTCGGCCAGTACAGCAGTAGTTATGATGAAGAAGGCTGTGAGAGAGGCCAGGCCCAGCATGATGGGAATACAAGGGCCGCAGGGGATTACTACCCACATTGCTGCTTCCTCAGTAGGCTCAGGGAGCCCCTCCGTGTGCCCCGAGGGCTGCTGGGGAGTCACAGGCATCTGGGAGACACAGTGGTGGACTCAGAATAGGTGAATCAGGGAATGTCTCCACTGGGAGAAGGAAAGGGCACCAGTCAGAGGATATCGCGTTTCCTGAAAAGAGATTCAACAAGATTCTAACAACTTGGCCACCTCACAGGATGAGACAGTGCTTAGACTGCACGTCACCGGGACTGCAAATCCTCTGCCTTCTGTTTAAACTGTAATTTCACTTCAGAACCTTAAAGATAGACAGGGAGGAGAGGGTGCTAGTCTCTGCCCCTCTCTCTAGAGTGTAGCCACACTGGCTACATCTTGCGTTCCTGCTTCCCGCTCTTTCTAATCGGCTTATTGAGCCCGGGTGGCAAAACTAGAGAGGAGCAAAGGGGACCTAGAGAGGACAAGAGCAAACCAGAGGAGGACGGAGAACAAGCCAGAGCTGGATGAGGCTCCCCTGCGCATTTGCAGGCCTCACTTCCCCTCCCAGCCCCCTCCACTCCCACCCTCCACCTCCAATGACAGATCAAAGGGCTCCTGGGTCTTGCCTCAGCCTCAAGTGAGGAGACTTGGAATGAAAGAGAATCCCCTTGCTGGCCCCTCCCTCCGCATGTAGCCACTCTTCCAACAGCCTTACCATTCTCCTTGGAGGTGGCCCAGCTGTTGGCCCTGTTGTGCTTTTTGGCTGTACTGGGTCTGTGGCCTGGCATCTATCCAACTCGCCCAGCTCTGCCCAATCACTGGCCTGTCTGCCTCCCTTGTTGGTATTTGCCCACATCTCTGCCACCAGTCCCCCTATTTGCAGTTGCTTCTGCACCCCTTACCTCACCTGTCACCTTGGGTCAATTTCACCGTCTTCAGAGCCCTCTTTCCCAGTGCGTGCCGGGAGGGTGTGTGTGCGCGCAGCTATCTGAAAGGCCCTGGAGGGCTGGCCTCAGAAGGCGGAAGGGAGGCTACCACCTGTTGCTGGGCGACTGTGCCCCAACTTTTCCTGCCCCCACAGAGTGTTTCCAAGGCAACCTGGGGATGTGGTCAGTGTGGTGAAGAGCCACTTCCTGAGTAAGGTGGAGCCAGAATGAGCAGCTGCTTTGCTCAAGTTAGTCTCACCCCACAGGCAAGCCCCAAACCCCAGCACGTTCACCTTCTCACCTCACAGGCAAGGCCCAGACCTCAGCTTGTTCACCCAGGGGAGAGGAAGGTTACAAAGACCGGCTCAGGGGCTCCCAGAGCGATGTGGTGTGTCCCTCTGCCTGCTTCTTGGAGGGTGCCTGGTCCCCGTCCTTCCGTCTGCTCCCTGCACACTTTTCAGCCAGCTGTGTCATACTTTTGTTTTGTTCGAGACAGGGATTTACGATGTAGCCCTGTTAGCCTTCTGAGTGCTGGTTACAGTCCTAGGCCACCATGCCCAGGTTCATCTCTCCATTACTTCTGATACCTAAGAGTGTAACTATTATGAGAGTAATTGTTGCCCGGCGTTGTTTAGGCCACCACACCTTTCCACGTTATCTGTGCAGTGTCTGCATGTGTGTGTGGGGACCAGAGTCTGTGTCGGGTCTGCTTAATTGATTTCCACCCTATTATTTTATTTTATGTGTTTGGGTGTTTAGCTCACCTGCATGTATTTTCACCGCAAGCATGCCTGGTATTCAAGGATAGGAAGTCAGATCTCTTGGAAGTTGACAGACAATTGCGAGCCACTTTGTAAGTGCTAGGACTTGAACCTAGGCGCTCTGCAAGAGCATCAAATATTCTTTCCAGCTCCCATCTAATTTTTTAAAGACAGCCTCTCTCTCTCTTTCTCTCTCTCTCTCTCTGCCTCTCTCTCCTTCCCTCCCTCTCTCTGTCTCCCCTTCTTCCCCCTCCCTCTCCCTCTCTCTGTCCCTCCCTCTCCCTCCCCTTCCTCCTCCTCCTCTCTCTCTTCCTCCCCCCCCCTCTCCCTCTCTCTCCATCCCTCCCTCCCTCTGTTCCTCCCCCCTCTCCCTCTCTCTCTGCTTCCCCAGTGCTGAGATTACAGGAGCACATTGTGGCGCCCATAGTTTTGAAGTGGGTGCTAAGGTCTGAGCTCAGGTCTTCATGCTTGTCAACAGCACGATTGCACTGGGCCATCTCCCAGCCTTTGTTCCTTCCTCTTTCTTCTCTTTCTTTTTTATTGCGGTGTGTGTGTGGGGGGGAGGTGTTTGCTTATGGGTCATGCTCATGCTAGGTGAGCATTTTGCCACAATTCTTCACCACCAGCATGTCAACATTCATCTTTTTCATTTGTTTTGAAACACTGTTTCGCTATGTATCATTTCTAGCTTAAAATGCTCTATGTAGACTACCTTGGCCTCCAAACTGTGGCAGTCTTCCGGCTACCTCCCTGGTGCTGGGGTCACAGGGCTGTGTCAGAACACCTGCTCTGTATATCTACTCGGTACACCTGCTCAGTACACTTACTCAGTATTCCTACCTACCTGCTCAGTACACCTGCTCAGTGCACCTGCTCAGTACACCTGCTCAGTGCACCTGCTCAGTACACCTGCTCAGTGCACCTGCCCAGTGCACCTGCCCAGTGCTCCTGCTCAGTCACTTAGTATACCTACCTACCTGCTCAGTGCTCCTGCTCAGTGCTCCTACTCAGTGCACCTCTTCAGTATACTGGCTCTGTACACCTAGTCAGCTCTTGGGTTTCTGTAGCATGGGGACCAGACCTAGGTGTCTTTATTTACAGACATCCACCATGCAAGTGTTCCTGAAAGGAAACAGGAAGTCACTCAGTGAGTGTCTGCAAGAGCAGCCCCTGGCTACTTGGTAGGTCTGGCCAGAAGCCTGCTGCTCTGGTGATAGTGGTCAGGAATGAGCCGACTAGGCTTAGAAACCTATTTCCCATGGATTAAGGAACCAGCACCTGGGCTGCTGTGCTTGCCTTTTGCTGATCTAAGCAAGGCTGTTAACACCTAGCATCCTGTCCTTGGTGCTTGTTAATCTCAAGTCTACATGATTGCTTTTAAGATGTGGTCCATAGGGGCTGGAGAGATGGCTGAGCAGTTAAAATGATGGCTCCTTCAGAAGTGATTCCCAGAACCCTCTCAGTGGCTCACAACTGTCTCTAAGCCTAGGTTCAGGGGGTCTGGTATCCTTTTCTGGTCTCCATAGGCCCACAGACAACAACAACAACAACAACAACAACAACAACACACACACACACACACACACACACACGATATACTGATATAAATGCAGGCAAAACACTCATACCCATAAAATAAAAATGAAGAAGAAAAGTATTTTTTTCAAAGATTTATTATTATACATATGTATACTGCATCTGTCTTCAGACGCCCCAGAAGAGGGCATCCAATCTCATTACAGATGGTTGTGAGCCACCATGTGGTTGCTGGGAATTGAACTCAGGACCTCTGGAAGAGCAGTTAGTGCTCTTACCTACTGAGCCATCTTGCCAGCCTGAAAAGTATTTTTTAAGAAATGTAGTTCAGGGCCCAGAGCAAGTGGGGCTGGAGCAAGAGGGAGACGGGAAGGGGGAAATGTAGTTCAGAACTGGGCGTGGTGACAAATGCCTAGAATCCCAGCACTTGGGGGGCTGAGGCAGGAGGATCACAAGCTTCAGGCCTGACTCTTTCTTTTCTATCCTGTCTCTTTCTTTTATTTATTTTTTTATTAGTGTGTGTGTGTGTGTGTGTGTGTGTGGAGAGAGAGAGAGAGAGAGAGAGAGAGGTCAGAGGATGGTTTGCAGGAGTTGGTTCTTTCCTTCTACAATGTCGGTCCTGGGGACTGACTTCGGGTGGTGAGACTTGGAGGTGAGGCCTGTGCTGGTGGTTGGTTTTTTTTTTGTTGTTGTTGTTGTTTTTTTGTTTTTTGTTTATTATGTATTTATTATAAGTACACTGTAGCTGTCCTCAGATGCACCAGAAGAGGACATCAGATCTCATTACGGGTGGTTGTGAGCCACCATGTGGTTGCTGGGATTTGAACTCATGACCTTTGGAAGAGCAATCGGTGCTCTTACCCGCTGAGCCATCTCACCAGCCCCGGTGGCTGGTTTTTATGTCAACTTGATACAAACTAGAGACGTTTTCAAAGAGGGCCCTCAATTGTGACAGTTTACCACGAGACTGGCCAGTGGGGAAGCCTGTGGTGCATTTTCCTGATTGATGTTTGATGTGGGAGGACCCAGCTTACTGTGAGAGTGCCACCCTGAGCTAGGAGTGATGGGTGCTATGGGAAGGTCGGTTGAGCAACCCATGAGGAGAAAGCCTAAGGCGTCTGCCTCAGTTCCCGCCTCCAGTGCCTGCCTTGAACTCCTCTGACTTCCCTAGATGATAGACTACAAGCTGTAAACGAAATAATCATTCCTCCTTGCTTCTTTTTGGTCATAGTGTTTTATCAGAGCAAAGGAAACCCTAACTAAAACAAGCTCCCTACCCACTGACGGTCTCATCAGCCCTGACACCCTTTCTTAAAAACCACAGTGAAAGATGATCTCAGACAAGAACGTCAGACACTCTAGATGGGATTCAGAGGTCCGAATATAATTGTAACAGGCCTTAGCATAACTGACTCCATGATGGAAGTAGCATTCAGGCTGTAACACTCAGCACGTAGACAACACCATGTGTTAAATCCATCAAAGGCCTAATTCACCAAAGTCCATAGTTCTGGGAAAATCTTTAAATGTCCTAACCTTGCTTTTTTGGCTTCTGTAGCTCTGCTTCTGGCTAACTGTTCTTGTTAACTGAAGTATGTCAACACAGGACACAGATTTTGTGCTTAAAAGCTCACCCTGAGAAAGGCTTGGGACTATACTGGGATCCAAACTCCCAGTATAGTCACCGATCAGCCAATTAAAAACTTTCTATTGGCTGGGCCCTGGTGGTGCACACCTATAATCCCAGCACTTGGGAAGCAGAGGCAGGTGGATTTCTGAGTTCAAGGCCAGCCTGGTCTACAGAGTGAGTTCCAGGATGGCCAGGGCTACACAGAGAAACCCTGTCTCGAAAAAGAAACAAACAAACAAACAAAAAAACCAAACAAAAAAACCAACTTTCTGTTGGCTTAAACCCATTTCCAAGAAGTCTTCTCTGGTGTATACCCCAGAGCACTATACAGTTTTCCAAGCAATTCCAATGTACAGCCAAAGTGAAGCTCCACTGCTCTGGTCTGTATTTTCATGAGTCCCTCGGTGTCTACCCCACTAGACCAACTGGCATCTTTTGAGGAGATGTCTTCCTGAATGGGTGAGATTCTGCTGCATGACACCCCCTTCCAGTTCCTTTTCTCCTGGGTTGAATGATTCACTGGTGATAGACCAATTACTCCTCTCCATTTTTGTTTTGTTTTGTTTTGTTTTGTTTTGTTTTGTTTTGAATCACTGTCTCTCTAGGAAGCACAAGCTGCCTTCAGATGAGCTGTTCTTTTGCCTTCGCCTTTGGAGAACTAGAATTGCAGCTATATGTTACCACATTCAGCTTTAACTGATGTTTCCCCTTCTATCTTAGAGACACAGCCCAAGGCCTTGCACATGCTTGGTCAGCTTGGTGGCACTCTACCACCGAGCTACATCTCAGACTTCCCTTGGGATTTAGAACCGAGACTAAATATCTTTCAGGATCAAATGTGTCATATATAAAAACTGGCAACTGTCTGTGGCCCTCTCTTGCACCTGTGGGTAGAGAAGTAGAGGAAGCCTTGGGGTTCAGAGGAGAATTCTGAGGGTGTTCATGACCCTGAACATGAGTTCCAGGTGCTTTCTGTCATCCACATACAATCCTGTCTTTGAGTCCTAGCAACACAATTCTCTTTGTGCTAAGTAGTTTGAATTGGGTTTCTGAGGTTTTCATTAATTTGTTTTGGAGGTATGTGTTATTTATGTGTGCCAGAGACCAGCTTTGACACCAAAGGGTAAACTGAGGCAGGCAGCTAATGTGGAGATTGTTGTTGAGAGTGGCCGATGGAGTCAGTCCAGATACTGACAAGGGCTGCTGGTAATGGCAGCCAGCCATTAGAAAAATTACTAAGCAGACTTTTTCTCTGAAGGAACAGAGCTTAATTTACTGGGGCTGGCACTCCCTGTGGCCAGCAACAACTCTGAAGTCTTTTAATTCTTTGAGGTTAGCAAGAAAGAGAAGAAAAGAGAGAAAATTCACACACACACACACACACACACACACACACATACACAGAGTAGATGAAACAAAAGGCAGAGTCCAATAACTTCATGCACACAAGCATATACATACATACATATACACATACATATATGCATATATACATGCATACATTCATAATACACATATGCATACATACATGCATACAGACCTACAGACAGACTTATACACATTCACACATTGAATTGTTAGGTTCAGCAGATAGGCTCCAAGCATTTCACACATACATATACATACATAAATACACACAATTGGTGAATGGAGCAAACTCCAGCACACACTCAGACAAGCATTACATGTATACATGCACACAGATTTGATGGATGGAACAAAGTTCCAACACACTTTTACATAAACCTTACACATGTACACACATACGCATAGTTGGTGGATGGAAGGAGCAATGTTCCAATCCCTGCACTTTATTCTTTCTTCCAAAGCTTATATATCCCAGCAAAATCTTCCAAGCAGTAAACAATTACAAAGTGTTTACATTTTGGTTTTCTTCTAGTGAATGATTGTGGAAAAAAAAAAGTGTGTTCCCCAATACAAGAAAGAGCCAGTAGCAAATTATATTTTAAATTATTCCCAAGAACACACACACATTCATAACTAAGCAACTTGGTGTTTGTTTGGTTGGTTGGTTTTGGTTTTTCGAAACAGGGTTTCTCTGTGTAGCCCTGGCTGTCCTGGAACTCACTCTGTAGATCAGGCTGGCCTCGAACTCAGAAATCTGCCTGCCTCTGCCTCCCAAGTGCTGGGATTAAAGGCATGCACCACCACTGCCCGGCCTATAACTCAGCAACTTGTTATAGATTAACAAAGTGTGAGCAAGCAAGGTCATTTTCTCAGCCAGTTTTTCTCTCTGGCAGGCAGCAATTTGTGGTGATAAAGGAAGCAGTAATTATTTTATTATTTATCTTAAAAAGTAATCTTAAAAGAATTACAAATCTAAAATCATGCCTACAATTCATTCCTTGGCACAGCAGAACTGTCAACTCTCAGCTTAGCTACGATAGAGGTAAAATCATTTGGTGATTTGAGGGTCATTGAAGTACAGCCTTATTACAATGAAATCCAATGTCTAAAAATTGTTCTTATTTTGGGCTTGTACCCCAGAAAGAGCCAAGATTTTAAATTCTAGTAAATACAAAACAAACAAACAAAAAGACTTTACATATTTATGTTCATTTAAGAAAATACTAGTAGTGATGTACTATTTTGAAATATACAGTTAATATGTTTGGAGTTATTTGAAATTTATAATGAGAAAAGTGTATGTATTTGCAGTATTGCTGTAGACAAGCATCTACATAACACTGTTAAGTTGATTGTTTTATATCAAACAACTTTTATAATACTCTTTTTATTATAACATTTTATAAATTTTAAGGAATATGACAAAAAATATATTGTAGGTATTGAAGAGGGGGTCTCTGGGAGGAGTTGGGGTACAAAAGGGAAACAAGAATGTGATTTAATTCTATTTACTTAAAATATGTTTTTAAATGTTAACAAATTCAGACAAATTGAAATCATGTAACTTTTCTCATCATAATGTAATAAAAGTTAAATAAAAAAAGGATTACAAATCTAAACTTTTATATAAGAATCAGTCATATCTATTTTAAATCTTCAGAATGCATATCTACTCATCAGCAATTTTTATTAAATCCTATCAGGAGGCTGATGGTAAAAATGGTTATAAGAATCCAATTATCATCATGGCAGCCTCAGTGAGAGTCATGTCCACCAGTGCTGCCATTGTTCTTGTTCTCTGATTATAAAGGGTCCCTAGCTTAACTAATAACAGTGTGCCTTTATCAATTTCATATTGTTCCTTAAGATTTTCTACGTAAGAGCCAGCAGTAAAAATATCTCAGCCTAGCTCCATTAACAATTTTCTTTTTCCAAATGATTTCTAAGGGTGGTAGTCATTGCTGACATCTCCATCTCTAAGTTCTTCTCTAGGTGGTGACAGAATCGTAATCTGCCCAGCAGCAATGCCGGGAAGAGAGCAAACATTAGTAATATTGTGAGTGACAGAGGTACTGTCCAGTGAGGGACTTGAAACCTCCTTAAAGTTTTCATACAGTTCCTAGACTAAGAGGAGTGTGAGGGCAGTAAGCAGAGAGCTCCATAACAGCATGAAGCCCTCAGGACACGTGGTCCTCAGGGTTGTGCCTCACCGAGGCCCACCCACTGTGACTGTGGTAACCGTTGGGCAGCATTCCATGAGTTCTAAAGCCGTTTGTGGTCCTCCTGCACAGCTCTGTGTGTGTGTGTGTGTGTGTGTGTGTGTGTGTGTGTGTGTATACGCACGCACGCACACATGCATGCTGCTATAGTCCAAGCTAGTCTCAAACTACCTATACGATGTAATTAGAAGATCTTGAAGTCTTGATCCTCCTCCCTCCAACTCTCAAGTGCTGGGATTATAGGTATGTGCTCTGTATTATTATTTTTTTAGATTTATTTATTCTATTTTATGCTATGAGTGTTTGGCCTGTATATGTGTACCAAGTGCATGCCTGGTGCCTGTAAAGGTCAAAAGAAGGCATTGGATCCTCTGGAAGTGGAGATAAGATATAGGTAGATGGTTGTGACCCACCATATGTCTACTGGGAACCAAAATGGGTCTTCTGCGAGAACTGCAAGTGTTCATAACCACTGATCCACCTCTCTAACCACTACCTCTTGCTCTGAATTTACGCCAGTATGTGCTAATAAATGCAAATCTTAGATCTTTCCTAAAATCTAGATCAGAATTTCCAGTTACACTCCTTAGGCAACTCAAAGTCATTAAGCAGGAAGAGGGTCAGCCATAGGGCTCAGCAAGCAATGGTGCTTGCTGCTGAGCCTGACTGAGTTTAATCCCCAGAAGTCACATGACAGAAAGAGAAAATCAATACCCAGTGCTGTTCTCTGACCTGCATGTGCTCACTGTGGTGCACACACATGGGCACACACACACACACACACACACACAGAGCAAATGAAAATCCAAAAATAGGTTTATTATTTATCATTTAGCTCTTTTTGCTTTTGTGTAATATTTCATCATTAAAAGTTCTGGAAAGATTTGCATTTCCTCTCTAGATCTGAGCCTGACCTTGCTGTTTATTTGGATTAGCTACATCATAGTTTTCAGAACAGAAATATGTAAGATATCCAAGCCTTCCATCTTCTCAATGTCCTGGTCTAGATGGTGACGTATGTAAACTACCCCCAGGGATGTGCGTTCCTCCTCCCCTGTCTGCTTCCACAGCCTTCCAAGATGGCACCTTTTTTCTCTCCTTTCTTTTCCATCCTTGGTCTTCTCCAAGGATAATCTTCTTAAAAAGATAGACCCTGAGGGTCAGAAAGATGAACCAGTGGGGAACGCACTTGCCACCAAGTGTCATCCCCAAGTTCGACCCCTAGGCCCATATGGTAGAAGGAGAGAACTAACTCCCCCAAGTTATCCTCTGACTTCTGTACATAGGCCATGGCACATGCGGGCCCACAAACACAAACAAACAAACTAACTAACTAAAACTTAAAAAGAAAGAAAGAAACTGGAGAGTGAGCTCCAACCTCACCTGGGCAGCACAGTAGACCTGGTCTGCAGGTGAGCATGGGACAGCTGGCCCCATCGATTGCCTGCCATTCAGTGGCACGGGTGAGGAAGACATATGTGTCATGTCTGTCCCCCACTCCCCCTTTGCAACCTTCAGCAGGCAGGAGAGTGGCCCTGGAGGGCATGAGAGTGGGAGACCTGGCTCTGCTCCCTGCTGGCTGTGACATTGGGTAAGCTGGCCAGGGCAGTGCTGGAGAGTTTGCCCTGGTGATGTGGGTGTGGGAGAGCTGGTGGGCTGACCAACAACTCAGCTACCACCAGATCTAGGGCTTTGAGTTGGCCCACCCCAACATCTACCCTATCTATGATCTGCTGGAACACGTGAAGGGGCCAGCCCTGCAGATCCAAGGCTACAGGATCTCCATGACACAGGACAACAACAGGATGTCTAAGAGGAGTCTCAGTGAGAATCCAGTATTGATAGTGAAGCAGAAGCCAGAGGCCTCATACCAGACCACGTGGACAGAAGGGTACACTGTGGAGAGGTTACAAGGGTGGAGGGTGGGTACAAAGGAATGGGACACAAGTGGGATTGGGATGAATAATGGGAAATTCACAAAGAATCAATAAAAAAATGACCCCATTCTCTTCTTCCTTTAAATTGAGAACTTGTAGCTGCCAACAAGATCGAGTTAAATTTCTTCCCTTAGTACCCAGGATCCTGTAGAATCTGTTACTAAATACAGCCCTCCAGTCTTAACCTCAGTATTTGCACCATGACCTCTATTCAGACAATTTCAGAGTTCATTGTTTGGCTTCCCTTTATATATACACATCCACAGTAACTTGGTACTTTACCAGGAGGTGGAATGTACAGTATTTACCACCCTTCTCTTTCAAAACGAGTTCTTGCTATGGGGCCCACAATGGCCTTGAACTCCAGTCCTGGTTCCCCTCCAGCCTGTTGCTGAGATGAAAGGTGTTGGCCACCATGCCCGTTGACCTTATCCTTGAGATTGGAATTCCTGGGCCACTGTCACTTGTGCTTTTTCCAAAGACTGATAAGAGACAGAGTTCCCTCTGTGTTGGACAGAAGGACTTGCAAGTCCCGGAGTGAGGTGGTACTTGTCTGCTTATGCAAGGTCTCCTACAAAATGACTCCCCATCTGGGTTTGAGTTCAAGAAAATTACCTCTGCATATGTGTGTGAGTGTGAGCTCACCTCTGTATGTGTATGTGTGTACTCCTACCTCTCTGTGTATGCATGCGAGTGTGAACCCACCTCTGTGTATGTGTATGAGTATGCTCTCACACCACTCTATGTATACGTGTATTTGTGCTTTCATGTGCCCAACATGGCAGAATCCATGGTGACACTGGACCAGTGGGGCTGCAGATGAAGGGCAGCTATGACTGTGCTGTGGAGGAAGCCCGCTGCTCTAGTTAGGCTTTCCTGGTATTTATGACCAAATACTCAAGAAATTTAAAAGATGAAACAGTTATTTGGTTTTATAGGACTCCATCATCATCGTGGTGTGTGTTTGGGGCTAGGGCTGGTAACAACAGTTTACAACAAGACATAGGGATGGGGGAGAATACAGGGAGGAGCCAGAGCTAAATATAGCCCCCAAGGACTCTTCCACTGTGACCTACTTCCTCCACCCCCTCTTTCACTTCTTCCGAGTAATGCCCCGTATTATCAAGGAACTGAGTAGGTCATAACCTCATGGCCTAATGACTCTGAAAATGCCCTGATAGACACGCCCTAAGAAGTTGTTTCCTCTTATTATCCTAGGGAGTTCTTAATTCAACCAGGTTCACAATCAAGATTAACCTTCACATGCTTCTTGGGAAGAACATAGGCTGTCAACCCTGATTTAAATTTTTGCTACTTTGGGCACCAGTAAAACTATAAATTCAGCCAGGCAGTGGTGGCACATGCTTTTAATCCTAGCACTTGGGAGGCAGAGGCAGGTGGATTTCTGAATTCGAGGCCAGCTTGGTCTACAGAGTGAGTTCCAGGACAGCCAGGATTGCACACAGAAAAACCCTGTCTCGAAAAACAAAAACAAACACATACACACACACACACACACACACACACACACACAAACTTATAAATTCAAAGAGTATTTATAGGGCACTTACTATATGTCAATCACCAGATTCCAGTGAACAATCACTCACAGGCTCTGTATATGTGCTCAGCTGGAGACAGCAAGGGTCGGGTCTGGATTCTGAGCAACCAGTGCAGCCCAAGCTCTTGCTGGCCTCAACACATCCTACCTCAGTAGGTACCACTGTGCTGCGTGTGGATCTTTAATAGGTTCCCAGGATAAAAACCCCTGAATATTTGGGAAGTAGACAGAGGAAGGCAAGTTTCCCCCAATGTGACCTCGCTAAGTTCAGGACGATGTCTAATAGGAAGGCCTGGCTGGTATTTAGCACAGTAATTCAGAGAAGCTGAAACTCAGAGAGTCGGAAGCTACTCCTGGAGTTTTTTAAAATTATCATCATTACATTTTATTTACATGTGTATGCATGTACTGTAAGATTAAGTTTTCAAACTGTGCTGTGGAAATCTAGCCATTAGTTAAACTCAGTGGGAGACCGGCTCCCAAAACCTAGAAACAATGGGAGACCAGCAGTTCCCAGGACCCAAAAACAAGGGAACCAAGACGACTTGGCCCGAGAACCCAGAAACAACCTGGCCCAAAACAATTGCCAGGTGGCTAACCTGTTCCTGAACTCTAGCACAAGCCAGTGCCAATCAGAAACCACCCTGTACTTTCCTTTGCCTCAGTCTCCCCTCTTCCCCAGCAACTGTGTAGGTATAAAAAACTGTTTAAATTTTTTCTTGGGGCCAGACTCCTCTACCCCTGTGAGGGATATGAGTCTCGCCCCAGCTAGCTGGAATAAAAAGCCTCTTGCAGATTGCATCAAGTCCGTGTCTTGGTGGTGTATGAGGTCGTTGCTCCCGGGATTTGAGTGTGGGGGGTCCCTCCGGGAATCTCACAGTACATGTGAAGTAGCATGCACACTCACAGAAGCCAGAGATCAGGTGTGTTGCTCTATCTCTCTCTACTTTATTCCCTTGAGAATAAAGGCCCTTGAGACAGGGCCTTTCACAGAACCAGGCAGTAGGCTGGTGGCCAGCAACCTCCAGCTGTTCTCCTGCCCATCCCCCAAGCACCGAGTGTACAGGGGCCTGCACACCTGGCTGTTACACAGGTGCTGGAGATTTGAACTCAGGTCTTCATGCTCCCAGCAAGCACTCTTACTCACTGAACCATCTTCCCAGCATGCCATGATATTCTTTTGCTTGCTTTCAGCCAAATAGGCTTGCTGACTGAGCCCTGGAACTTTCCTTTCTTTGGCCTAGATCCCACTTCCCAGTGTGGCCACCCCTTCCTTTCATGGTTCTCCAGCTGCAGCCCAGAGGCCCCAGCAGGAGACAACAGGGTGCTCTGGGTTTCTGATGCTCCCAGAAAGAAGAGATTCATCGAGCTGAGTGTGTGCAGTGGCAGCCTGTCCACATGCTACTTGTAACACACACAGTGCCATGAATGAGATGTCCCCAAAGCAGAACAGGACCAAAGGGACATCACATCTCTCTAGACTCCAACCACATGTGACAGCTTGACCAAACCAAGGCTCTTCTCCCACTTTTGTTGGAGATGGATGTTCCTGTGAAAATGTGAGGCTGGAGAGATGGCTCAGCAGCTAAGAGCACTTGCTGCTTTTGCAGAGGACCCAGCCATGTTGAGCAGTTCGCCCATAATGCCACTTCCAAGGACTCACCATCTCTGGTACCTGAGGCACCTGCATATACAGACATACAAAGACATTTAAAAAAAAAAAAAAAAAAAAGGAAATGTTAAAGAAACTGTAGAGTGGGCTGGAGAGATGGCTCAGTGGTTTCGTGGTTATGGTGGCTCACAACTGCCTGTGACTCCGGTTCCAAGGGATCTGATGCCCTCTTCTGGCCTCCTTGGTCACCAAACACACAAATGGTGCACAAACATATGGGCAAAATACCTATACACATAATTTTTTTTCTTTTTTTCTTTTTTCTTTTTCTTTTTCTTTTTTTTTTTTTTTTCGAAACAGGGTTTCTGTGTAGCCCTGGCTGTCCTGGAACTCACTCTGTAGACCAGGCTGGCCTCGAACTCAGAGATCCGCCTGCCTCTGCCTCCCAAGTGCTGGAATTAAAGGCGTGCGCCACCACTGCCCAGCAAAATAAAATTAAATAATAATTTTAAAAAAGGTATGATGCACATGCCATTAATCCCAACACTTGGGAGCAGATGCAGGGGGATGTCTTGAGTTCAGGCTAGTCTGGTTTACACAGAAAGTCCTAGGCCAATCAGAGCTACACAGTGAGAATGTCAAAAAAGAAGAAAGAGAAAGGAAAGAAAGAAGGAAGGAAGGAAAGCCATATTGGTGCTGGTGAAGTGGCTAAGTAGGTGTCTTAGTCAGGGTTCTCTAGAGTCACAGAACTTATGGTAGTCTCTATGTAGTAAAGGAATTTATTGATGACTTACACTCTGTAGTCCAACTCCCAACAATCAACTCCCAACAATGGTCGGCAGCAACTGTGAATGGAAGTCCAAGGATCCAGCAGTTGCTCAGTCTCACAAGGCAAGCAGGCGAAGCAGAGAGAGAGCCTTTTTTCTTCCAATGTCCTTATATAGGTCTCCAGCAAAAAGTGTGGCCCAGGTTAAAGGTGTGTGCCACCAGATTAGGGCCATAGGTGAGCCTTCTAATTCTGGATTGTAGTTCATTTCAGACATAGTCAAGTTGACAACCAGGAATAGCCACTACGGTAGGTAAGCCTAAGCTTCATTGTGGGACCCACACAGTGGAAGAAGAGAGCTCATTCGAACAAGCTGTCCTCTGACCTCCATGTGTATACTTGTCTCACACGCACACACACACACACACACACACACACACAAACTAAATAAATAAACAAATGCAAAATTTTTAAAAGAAGAAATGAATATGCTTAATCCTTCTTGCTGGGTGTGGAGAAAGAACCCAGAAAACTAGGCAGGGAGTCAGAGTGGAGGCTAGAATATATTTGCTGTTGGGCCCCTCCCAGTCCCCCAGGCCCCCCAGGCCTCCAGGCTTACCTGGAGGAGGATCAGAGCCTTGGGCTATCTGAACTGGAGCTAGTCCAGTGCTTTATGCATGAGAACCACATCATGGCTATGTGACTTTGCTACCACCAGGAAGTGCTCTGCCTGGCATGAACCCAGGACTTTTCAGCATGGCTCAGAGTGACTTTTAGGGAAGTCACTGTAGTCTAAACTGGTTGGACATGGGGGTGTCTGGGTGAAATCCTCACAGGAGCACCCTAAGTGAGCACTGGGGAGACTGGAGTGCCCTCACTCTGTGTCTGATTCCAGAAAGTGAGCAGAAGGCAGACTTCGTGTCGTTCATTCTACCCTGCTTCCCTCGGACCTCTAGACAGGAACCTTTAAAGTCAACGTGCTGTGTCAGAGGAATGATGATTCGGGGTTAGGGAGACAGAGAGGTCTGTATAGCACTTGCCACTCAAACATCAGAGGAATGATGATTCGGGGGTTAGGGAGACAGCGAGGTCTGTATAGCACTTGCCACACAAACATGAAGACCTTAATTCAGGTGGCACACATTCGAAGTCTCGGCCTGCGGGACAGAGACGGGCAGATTCCTGAGGTCTCCAGCTGGCCGGCCCACTCCACTCAATGACTCAGTGAGAAGCTCTGCTCATGACACGAGGCACATGGTGCCTGAGGACACCTGAGGGTCTCTCATCTCCGCATGGCACATCTGCAGCTGTGGCTAATATTTCTTTTTGTTTTATTTTGCATTGACTTTTGTTTTGTTGGTGTTCTGAGATAGGATTTCAATATGTAGCCCAAGCTGGCCTTGAATTTAGGATCTCCTGCCTCCACCTCCCCAGAGCTAGTATTACCAGTATGATTGGCAATATTGCTTTGTTTTGAATTTTTGTTCTTGATTTGTGGTCTTAGGGTTCAAATTCACAAGCCCCTGAATGTTAGGCAAGTACTCTATCATTGAGCTGTATCTCCAGCCCCACTGACAAGTATAAATTATACATATATATAATATATAAATATCAGCATATTTCCCTTATCCATATGAAGCTTACTGATCACGTTCTTTCTCCCTCTACCACCCTCTCCATCCTCAGACCTTTCCCCTCAAAGGAAAGAGTTTGCTAAGCTCCCTATTAGTATTTTTTAGTCAGCTTGGTCTGTCTCCAAAAGCAAAAACAACAGTACCATAAGCCTGGTAGAAAGCTCAAGCAAGGGTGGAGAGCTCCCTGGCATTGCTGGAGCTGTTGCTGCTGTCTCAATAATGGATATGGTATCTTCTGAATACTTAAGTTTGTCCATAGAGTAGTGCTCCCTTCAGTTTTGGCCATGAAGGGCTCTCTCTGCGGTGGTCAGCAATTAGTGCAGAGACTCATAACTAAAGTACTGACAGTGACTGTTTAGTGCTAAATGGGGCACCTCAACCACGCACTCCTCCCAGGCTCAGGAATCTTGACAGAGAGACGTGGGAAAAAAATGTAAGAGATAGCAGGGTAAGGAAAGGCAGGCTGTGAGAGACTGTCTTCTGGATAGACAAGACTGTTACATTCCTCCTAAACTCAGACCAGCAGTAGTTACCTGCGCAAGACAGTAGGAGACTGGACTCATTCATCCCATCATGGATGGAGGAGGGGTTCATGAGGCCCCACCCCTCTCTTAGGAACTATAGGCTATTAGTGGTGGCTGAGGGAGGGAGAGCTATAATTTCAATGAGATTCACTGGGAAATTGCCCCTGTTTGAGTAAGTAATTCCCAACCCCGTCCCACATTCACGCAGGCAACCCTAACTGAATGTGTCAAGGGCTCTGGGTCTGGTGGGAAAAGTAAGAAAAAGTAATAGGACATGCACATGCACGGTGGCTCATACCTTTAATCCCAGCAGCCCCTATTTCATTGCCTGCCTGCCTGTTGCCATAATCCTCCCCATGATGGTCATAGACTCACCCTTGGCTAAAGCTTGAATATCTCTTCTTTGTTTTCATTTATTTCTTCTCTGTCTGCTTGATTCTTTTGTTTGTTTGGTCTGTTTGTTTTGTGTATATTTAGGGACATGGTCTACTCTAGCCTAGACTAGCCTTGAACTCATTCAAGGTCATCTGAAAATGATCTGCCTGCCTCTACCTCCCAAGTGCTGCAATTATAGGTGTGCACATGCCTGGATCTGACCTATAATTCCACTATGGATATCCAGCTCCCACCAAGCTCATTTCTCTGCTGAGGATGGTGTGCCTGGGCCTCACTACACGTCCCTGGTGATGGGACACAGAAATGTAATTCAAGGGAGATGGGTTGTGGTTCAGACAAGCAACACGAGCAAAAGCTAAGAAAACACACATCGGTGGAAAGTGTTTTGCATTTCAAATATTTCAACACACAAAGGAAAATGGGGCCAACCATGAGTTCTTCTGTGTTGTGGAAGTTGGTACAGCCCCTGCCCTGGCATGCTCTGAAAGACACAACTTTATGGTGAGGATCAGGGAAGGCAGGCTCACATTGAAGCACAAAAGCATTCTTATAGTTGGAGACTAAGGTGTGAAGGGATCCAGTGGTCCATCTGTGATTAGCATTTATCCTGTGTCACCTGCCACTGTCCTGGTTTTAGAAGTGAGCCCTTTGATCTTGAGAAAACTTAATAATACAGCTAGCAAGTGCCAGAGCAGAAACGGAACCCAGATCTGACAGCTTCAAAACCTCCCTCTGCTGAGTCAATTCCTTTCAAACCTGCCAATCACCAGAGGCATTTGGGTCTTCCATGAGGGAGTCCAGGCAATCCTGTATTTTCTTACCCTAATCTCTGTGGTAATGACTAATCCAGCAAATAGCTCCAGCCCTATCCTGGGAATAAAGCCAGGGCTGAGCTGTTCTGTCACTACTTGTTGTCTGTCTTGTTATCTTCCAGGGTTGTCTTAAACTGGTCATCAAGTCCCCAAGGCTTTGAACCTGCTGACCCATTGTACCAACAGCCCCTTCCCCTGAAGGTCATGGATGACTCATCTTCTCTGACTCCACTCAGCTTCCTCTAAAATTGACCTGACAGTGAGTTGTTTCCATCTCTTACTCCAGGATGTGCCACCCTTATCCTCCAGGGATGCCTTCCTCGTGCATTCTCTGCCGTGGACATTACACCCGTCTTCCTTTGTCTTCCTGCCAGGTGAGGACAGTGTGAGTCTATGAACCTAACAATTTTCTAGGCACACCTATGGATTTCATTTAATCCTGTGAAGCACACCTAACTCTTCCTTTAACCAGGGCCTTGTGCATAGTAGGCCCATATCATTGAGCGAGACCCTCAGCCTGTGTCCTTCTTTTACTAACACAAAAACAGGTGACACTTTCAATAACCAGCCCCAAGTGACAGAACTGGCCTTCAGCCTACATTCTTTTGTCTTGATTTACTCTCATCTGACTCTAAGGTCCGACTCCAGGAGTCCCTTGGCAGTGAGAAGAATTAGACAGATATAGAAGAGGCAGCAGAACAAAGCCAGTGAAGTTACAGAAGCGATTTTTACAATTCATGTAGATCCCAGAGAAAAGAGGGCCAATGGGAAGAGGCATCATGGCGACCAACCACCGACAGAGCTGCATGCACTAAAGCCTTGCTTGTGGCCTATGGTGTTAGCCACGTAGATTTTCTGGGGAATGCTAAGTGCTGGGTTTAGTGCTAGCAGGCAAAAGCTCCAGGAGGTACTACAGCAACTGAGATGGTCTCTGTGGTATATCTGCATAGACTATTCTCAGTGAGAGGGTCTGTGGGGGGAGTCAAATAGGAGATGGTGACCAAGAGGCAAGAATCTGGATTAATCAAACTGAGAAACTGGGAGGAGGAGGAACTCAGGGCAGTGCCAGGGCCGAAAGGCCCTGCTCCTGGAAAGAGGAAGTTAAACATTAAAAATGGATGCTGAGATGGAGACCATAGGACATCCATATAGTCTGACAGGAGGCTGAAATCCTCTCACTCTATAGTCTGGCACCTGTGAACACCCTTCCTCCGACACAGGCAGAGTGAGCCCCATGCTGTGTCTGGCTGTGCCCGAGCAGGACCCTATGCTATGAAGAGTTATCTCTTAGTGTTTGCCCTTTGTGAACCTGAAACCTCCCGGGCAGGAGATGCTGGCTCCACATGTCCATCTTCCAGAGCTGTCAGCTGCTTTTGGAGTTTAGGCTGCTTTTGCCTGTGTGGTTGGCTTTGTGGTTTCTTGAGCTTTGGGTCATTATTCTTTTCTGAAATGAATGGAGATACAAAAGCAAAGAGGGCTTGAGAGATGCTTGGTGGGTAAGAGGACAGAGAGCACAGTGTTTGTTACAGAGTAAAGTGGGGTGCCCTCTAGAGAGGAGGGTGGACTATGGCCAAAAGGACACTGCAAAGAAAAAACACTCTTGCTGTATGTCATTGTGCAGTGAGGGAGCTTGTGGGGGCTATGATCAGCCACCTCTGTTAAAGCAAAAAGGGTGACGAAGATTGTGGGTGAGATGGTTTATTTTAGTCCAGGCCCTTTTCTGAGGGGCATTTTCCTGACAGACCTTATTAGATAAACTCTTTAAAAAATTATTCAGGCTGTGTGCCAGGCCTATGATAGGAGTTTGACAGAACTTGGTTGGCTTAGACTAGGGGTATAATTCAGTGGCAGAATTCTATGCATGAGTGTACACACAGGCACACACATACAAGGTTGATCTGGTTATCAGAAACTGGAGCTCACTAGGTCTTGTAGTGGGTAAGGACTGAAGTCTATGTCTCTTTATAATTCAGTGTCCATGGGATGTTCCTATCCACTTCAAGCTTGACAGTTTGACCAGAGCCTTGTTATACAGAGAACTCATAACTTAGAGATCTTGAAGAAGAGACACAGACCTGGGAAAGACCAAGGATGACGACTGAATAGAAGTCTCAGCAGCACATGTCAGCTCAAAGGCACTGCCTCGCCTATTCATTCAACAATCCTTTATGATGTGGCTTACACTGGGCCAGGTGTGATGCTTAGCTTATGTCGGCAATGCAGAGGTGACTCAGCATAGTCCCTACCTAGTATGAGCTCAGTTTACTGGAGGAGGCCTCTATGCAAACAGATAAATTACAGTGCAGGGTAATTGGGACCATAGTAGAGACATATGAGAGTCCATAGAATGTATTTGAAGTACAGGAGCCAAGAGGGGAGTGGAGGCCTTTGTGAAGACATCGGGGGAGGGAGGGGTGCGGGGTGGGGGACAGGGTGCTAAGCACCCTGGAGAGCACCAGGTGGAACCCAGGGTGTCTGAGGCAGCTGGATTTCCAATAAGAAAAGAGTGAGGTGAAAACCAGTAGCATGACATACGCTGAGCTGTGGAGACTAGGAGATGAGACAGAGTGGCCCCTCTTCAGTCTGGTGAAGCCACTTTTGCTTGCTAGAATCCTGTATCTATTGGAGCAGTGGACGAAAGCCATGTTGGGTTTGTTTGGTGAGATTCTGATGCACTCTGTCTGTTGTGTTAAAAGGGCAGCAGAAAGGACGTTCCCTAAACAGGAAACAGATCTCTCATTGTGTGGCAACACATTTATCTGGGTCTTTTTCTGTGAGGTTTTGTTTTGAGATAGGGTCTTACTCTGGCCTAGAACTCCCTGTGTAGGGCAGGCTGGCCTCAAACTCACAGAGATCCGCCCACCTCTGCCTTCTGAGTGCTGGTGTTAAATCGTGAGCCATCATGCCTGCTGCCTCCTCTTTTATTACATAGAATGAGAAACCCCTTTATTACATGATCTTGCTCACATAGAACTCCAGCTCCTTGCTCTCTAGCACATAGCTTTTGTTCTACTGCATGGCCCAGTCTTGAGGCAGCACAGGCCAGGAGCAGGCCCGGCTGCAACTGCTCCTCTGGAAACTATGGATTTGGGCATTCTTTTCCCTTTCACTATATTTTTTTGGACTTTTCTTTGATTGGTTTTTGTTTAAAATCTCTTTCTCTTCTGGAGTCAGCTTGGTCCCCTTCCTGTGGCCCAGGGGCAGTGCACAATGGGATTATGACATGGTTGATACTGTGTGCTGTTCATGAATACCATGCAATACTCCAGCAAGGTCATTGTCAGAGGCATTGTAGACAATATCAACGATCCTTGAGTTGCTAGTTCAGTACTCAGAGTCCCAGGAGAAGAACCCACATGTGGTCTCAAGCACACAGTTCTTCTTCTTGCCTCCTGGAACTCAGACTTTGTGTATGCCCTGAAGGTAATTTCAGTGTTGGCAGCAGGCTGTCCCTGCTGACACTTGTGCTTCCTGGGAGAGGGTTTTTCTTCCCCGTGTTCTGTGGCACTGTGCCAGTTGTCTTGAGAGGTGCCCATTGATTGCCACTGACTGGAAAGAGCCTCCCTCTTTTTAAAAAGATCTATATTCATTTGTAGGTGTGTGAGTTTATGTATGACATGTATGTGGGACTGTCCATAGGGACCAGAAGAGGGCATCAGATCTCCTGGACCTAGAGTTGAGTTGGGAGCCACCTGATATGGGTGCCGGGAACCAGTCTGTGAGTCCTTTGGAAGAACAGTCAATGCTCTTCATTGCTGGCATGTCTCTCCAGCCTCTTGTCTCTTGTTTGGTTTCATTCAGTCCTGACTGGCCTCAACTCTGCTCCATAGCTGAGTGTCTCAGTTAGGGTTTCATTGCTGTGAAGAGGCATCATGACCAAGGCAACTCTTATAAAGAACAACATTTAATTAGGGGCTGGCTTACAGGTTCAGAGTTTCTGTCCATTATCATGAAGGCGGGAAGCATGGCATTGTCTAGGCAGGCGTGGTGGTGGAGAAGGAGCTCTTCTGAAGGCAGACAAGAGAACACTGAGTTCCAGGAATCTAGGAGAAGGGTCTCAAAGCCCACCTTCACAGTGACACACTTCCTCCAACAAAGCCATACCTACTCCAACAAGGCCACACTTCCTAATATGCCACTCCCTGGGCCAAGCATATTTGAACCACTACATTCTACTCCCTGGCCTCCATAGGCTTCTTCAAACACGCAAGTCAATGGGGGCCATACCTAGCCAAAGAACAATAAAAAATACATTTAGTTCAACTCCAAAAGTCCCATAGTCTGTGCAAATTCAAAGTCTCTTCTGAGATTCATCCAATCACTTAATTGTAATCCCTTATAAAATCAAAGTCAAAAAAGTAGATCACATACCTCCAATATCACAGGGTATACATTATCTTACCAAAACTTCATAGTAAAGAAATACTGGTCCAACGCAAGACCAAACACCAGCTGGGCAAACTCTAAATTCAGCATCTCCATGTCTGATATCCAACTCCTTTCTGCTTTGTTGACTGCAGCACAATTCTCTTCGGTGGGTAGTTCTACTCCCTGTTAGTTGCTTTCCACAACAGGTATTCCATGCCTCTGGCATCTCAAACATCTTAGAGTCTCCAAGGCAACATCGAAGTTACAGCTTCTTGTTTTAATGTTTGGTAGCCACAAATTATCTTCTGAGTTCCTCCAAAGGGCTTGGGTCACTTCTCCAGCTCTGCCCTCTGTAGCATTCCAGGGTCTGGTTGACTCTACTCCACTGCTCCTGCTGTTCCTGGTGGTCATCCCATGGTACTGGCATCTCTAACACGATGGGGTTTCTCACTGTAACTAGGCTTTACCAATAACCTCTCATAGGCTCCCTTTATGGCGCCAAGCCTCAACTTCTTTGCATGACCCCTTCAGTCCTGGGCCATCAACTGCTACTGAGGCTGCACCTTCACCAATGGCCTTCCATGGCCTCTCACTGTGCCGAGCCTCAGCTGCTCTCCATGATCCTCTAATGCCTTCAAAACCAGTACCACCTGGGTGACTCTTACACATTACCAAATCCAGGTGAAGCCTGAGGTACAACCTTGGCTATCTCTGGAACACAACTTCTTTGTGCTCTCAGAAAACACTTCCCAGAAGAATTTGATTGAAGCTGGCTTACAGGTTCAGAGGTTCAGTCCATTATCATCATGACATAAAGCATGGCAGCATCCAGGCAGGCATGGAGCTGGAGAAGGAGCACCATGTTTCCTCTTTGAAAGCAAACAGTAGAAAACTGTCTTTCAGGAAGCTAGGAGGAGGCTGGGCGGTGGTGGCACACGCCTTTAATCCCAGCACTTGGGAGGCAGAGGCAGGTGGATTTCTAGTTTGAGGCCAGCCTGATCTACAGAGTAAGTTCCTGGACAGCCAGGTCTACACAGAGAAACCCTGTCTCAAAAAAACAAAAATAGTGCCACTCCCTCCCTGGGCCAAGTATAGTCAAACCACCACACTAAGGATGACCTTAAACTTTGTATACTCTTGCCTCAACCTCCCAATTACAGATATGGGCCACCAAGGCTGGAGTGTGTGGCACTAGGGAATAAATCCATGGCCTTACACATGCTAGGTCTGCATGTTAGGCAAGCACTCTGTCAACTGAGTCTAGAAGGGGATTGCCAAAGACAACTCTGTCTGGTAGGATAACTGACTTGGCCACGCAACATAGTATGTTAGAGGACATATGAACATGTTCTGACTTTAAGTGTGGATTATTAGCTATATTTAACCTTGTTTCTCAAAATTCTTGATTCTCCTGGGCTGGAGAGATGGCTCAGTGGTTAAGAACTGATTGTACAAATGACACAACCATTTGTAACTCCAGTTCCAGGGGATCCAATGCTCTCATCTGGACTTCAAGGGCACTGGGTATACACTGATACTCATACTAACTCTTGACTCTCAGACAATGAGAGATGTGTGTGTGTGTGTGTGTGTGTGTGTGTGT
>JADRCD010234794.1:0-24218 GCA_019843815.1 Montemys delectorum
TATGCGTGGGAGAGCAAGTCTCTAAGGAGGTTAGTGGTGTCTGATCCCCTGTGGCTGGACTTGCAGATAGCTGTGAGCCACCTGACATGAGTACTGGGAATCGAACCGTAGCCCCTGGAAGGGCAGCAGGCACTCTCAACTACTGAGCCTGCTTCAGTCTGCCACGTGAGTTTCAACTCTTTTCTAAGATAGTTCTCTAGGAAATAAAGCCACATTACAGTTGGACTCATAAAACCTAAAATCTGTGAATATGAGAGTTATGGAGACAGAGTAGCGAGCCATAACTAGCTTTTAGAAAGGTCTATCTTGGGCTCACCAGCATCTCTGACTCTCCACCTGCATTTTTATCAACAGAGTCTGATGCTGTGTGAGTGTTTTCAGGGACCTGGAGGTTGAAGGACTAATCGGGTTGGAGGCCCAAGTGGAATACATATACAGAAGGTCATTCTGTAAGAGACAGGGAGGAAAGAATAATCTAATTTAGTCAAGGCTTGCTCCTGTCTCCAAGTTTATGCCAGGACTTATCATGGCTGCTTCCTCATCTGAGCCCTTTGAGAAATTAAATTCAGAGTTTATAGACCACAATCCAAGCCAGTCTTTCCCTTTCCTGTGCCCCTCGCATTGACTATTCTGTCTACCTTGTTCCTCATTGTCTGTCCTCTATAGTCTCATGTGTGCACCACAAGAATTTTCTCTTCACCCCATAATGCCTTCAGCATGGATGACAGACTGGTATTTGCCGGCCATATGATGGAAGACGAGAATCCCTCCAGAGCCATAGGCCATTATTAGACAGTGGTATCTCAAGCACACTGATCACTGGGAATTCACGTGTAGCATTATTTCACCATTGTCAAGCTTGAGTGTGTTGGTCATTTTGTTTGGCTAAGAGAATGAACATGACCATTTGAGAGGTGTCCTCAAGGTCAGTAGCTAAGTTCATCTCTTATAAGGTCTCCTTGTCCCAAAAATGATTCTGTCTGAACTAGAAAGACAGTAAGAGTAAAGACGGTGTAGGTGGGTAGCAAGGTGGAATGAGGAGAAACGTGGAGGGAAATGGCTTCCAAGGCGCAGTTCTGGTCTACCCAGCCTGTCTGGGGTTGTGTTATCACTTCTTTCACTCTGAGGGTTGGAAGTGAGGACTGCCATGTCACCAAGTCACTGACACCCCAGAATACATCTGTCATGCCACTGCTCAAAACAGGTGAGGCATGGATGACCCATCATGCCCTGCACTTCCCTAACAGCTCACGGGGTTTTTAAATGTAATGAACTGTTTTAAAGAAATTACTAGCCTTACACACATCTGCTCTAGTGAAGAATAAAAAAAAGTTCTCCAGGAGTCTCCTTAAAAATCACGAGAATAAGAAACACAGAGGCCAATGACCCTGAGACTTTAAAAGAATGCACGAGCCAAGCAGCTCAATAACTCGTCTTCGGATACCAACGTCAGCATGTTCTGACTGACTCCCTTTCAGTTCACGCTTCTCTTAAAAGAAAACAGGGTGGACTGTTTCAGTAAATAACGAAAGGTCAGAGAAACACTACTCACAACATGAGCAAAATAACTGCTCGACCTGCCAGAACATTTCCAAAGGCCTAGCAGGCAGAGAAACCCAGTGGAGAGAAAATCCTCAGACCTGACCACTGAGAGGAAGTGTTCTTTCCCAGAGAAACTATGTCATCAACGAGAAGTAAACATGAAGATCACTTTCAACCAACAACGAGATGCCACATCCCTCATAACAAAGAAGGTCGCCTGTGTCTACAGTTTAATTTTCCAGGCCCCTCCCATTATGTTTTATTTTGACTTCAAGTGTGGGAGGGGTGGTCAGATGACTGTGGGCTCAAAGAAACTTAGAAATAGTTCAATGAGGCACTTGCAGCTGGATACCACACACTTCTCTTCACTATGGAGCTTCACTGAAGTGAATGAAACCTGAGTCTAAGAGCTTCTTAGCCAAACAAGAATAAACATATCAATGGCATACTATGGGTACTCCCTTAGTCAGCACTGAATCAATAATCTGAATCTGGTAGGATGCTGTCTCCCGCAGTGTGTCCCAGCTCCTAGTCACATAGGAAGCTTAACACTTGCTTGGGAGTTCCCAGATTTGTTGCAAAGAGGGCTGTTTCTTACTCATCTTTGGCCCCCTCCAGGCCTTGCGCGTGACTGAAGCTCAGTATGTTCATTGGAGTTGACTACGGTGACATCCATGTTCTACCACACTTCTGGGTTATAAGGGCACAGAGCATGTCAAGGGCTTGGAGATGCAGCCAAGAAAGCTGTCAAATCAGCCTTTCCCCATTCTTCAGCAATGGATACCTGCAAGTATCCCACAGAGCGACTGTGTTAGAATGGGCATACTTGGCATTGAGGGTTAGAGCCATTTCTCTTTCATGTCTAATTATCTTACTAAACGCACCACTGAGTCCAGTTGATTCTTCCTTCATATTACCGTGGATACCACCCATTCAACCTGCTCATTGGTCTCCTGTTCTTTCACTCATGACTTCATAACATCACAGATTCTAAGAAGGTCAGACCTCAAAGTGTTCCTAAAAATAGTCACACAGTAAAGGTCAACCCCACGTTTAACATGGGGTAGTTAACCAAAGTCTACATGGGGGGTACATATCGCTAACATCAAAACCACATTTGGCTCCCTGTGTACAATGGTAATTTCAAGGACCTCCTGCTTTCTCTTTCTCTGCAGGTTAATAGAACATCCATCAAGAGCCCTTTATGACCATCCCTACACCAGAACAGCATTGTGTGCAATCCGTTTGAGCATGATACTTACATGGACATTCCCTCACTTAACTCTAACAATTCTTTATGTCAAACTATGAAATAAACAAGTTCCTTTTGAACCTAGATATTTGACCCTAGGAGAAATACTCCTGCTAATGTATTATACTCCCATTCAACATGGAAGCCCTTTAGAAAAGTAGGCTTAACCATGAGTTAAATTAGTAACCAGCATATTGATGTTGGTGGCAGTGTATGATTCTACTGCATGGAAGAGCAAATATTCTGTCACTCTTGAGTACGGGAAAGATGATGAGTGTATACTAGTAATGAAAACTGAATCACCAGTGTAGTAGAGAGAGCTAAATTATGGTATAAACTATATATATATATATATATATATATATATATATATATATATATATGTAGATATAAAAGTCCTACCAGAGGATGAAAGCAACACATGAGGAGAGTCAATTAAGCTATGTGACTATCGTTTTTCGTATCAATCTTTTCATAATTCAATCCTAAAGTGTCAGACTTCTCTTAGGTATGTTGAACATGTCTATGAGGTGAAATTGCTACCTTTGAAGAGTTGCATAGTGCTTATTACAGTGATTAACACGAATTAAGACTTAAAGATGCCGCCATTAACTCTCAATCCCCATAGGGGGAAATCTTTATAATTTCAGTATTTAAATGTCAGCAGTGTATAACCTTAAGGAGTAAAGAGTGACGAGTGCCCAAATGGCATTTTTACATTTGGTTGTCAGAAGAGAACGTTCCATCAGTCTTGGGCAGTGGACTCCAGCGTTAGATTTACTGTCCAGGAGGTAAAGCCACAATAACTCACCAGAGGCACGCTGTCTGTACCAGCCTTTCCTCACACACGCAAGATACTGATGTTCCTAGTATCTCGAAGACATCAGTGGGATTTTTAATGTACAAAGATCATTAGATATGTCAGAGAAGTGAATCGCTACACATTAGTTAAATCTTAAACATTCATGCCATAGTTTATTGCATAGAGAATTTGCTTTTGAGTCAGTTGAAAACATGCCGAAAGCCCAAACTGTCTGACTCACTACTTGTTTGTTTATATTAGATTTTCCTTTTATCTACTCACTTTCTGCATATACCTTCATGCCTCAAAGAGTGAGAAAACTCACATTAAAAGGGTGCCTTGATTTATCCTAGCATGATGCTACATGACTCTAGTGCTAGCATTCGGGAGGCAGAGGCAGAAGGACCTAGTAAACAACCTTGGCTACATAGCACATCCAAGGCAAGCCTGAGCTACATTGGACCCTACCTTTAAAACAAAACAAACAAACCACCACCAACAACCAAAGGGTTCTTCAGAACCAGGGAATGTCAGTAGCATCCGACCACCTGCGTTACCACACCTAATTTGTTGTACGTGAACGGACCCACACCAGGTACAAATTCTAAAGCAGAACATATTTCAGTAGCAGTTACATTGTCCCCAGGGTGCATTCAGTTTGAGTGTGTGTCTCCTCATTAGGCAGCACCCTTCCCCAGCATTTATGACGCACCAGGTGCTACTCCGGGCTCTGAACAACCACAGGACGAAGCCACTGCTCCACTGGACACTGTGCAAGTGAAAGAAAGAACCGCTGAAGACTCCGGTGGCAAGGAACAGACCTGGGGCTGGAGACCTCCAGACCCAGGCAGTGGCTCAGTCCATGCCAACACCTGACACTGCTGACCTGCTGCTGTACTGGCCTTAGCACATCCAAAGAACTCTCTGATCATTTCACAAGGAGGCATTGCAACACTCAGGAAATAATTCACATAGACTGCTCCTGACACTACATCACATCCTTAGAGTAGCTTAGGCACCAGAAAGGCTTTACAAGAGGTTTCTGAACCCTTTCTCTGAACATCAGGCCAAAGTCCTTCCATAAGAACTTACGTCTTTGGCGGTAGAGGAAAACTGTTTGAGATGAACATTAGAGAATTCATAAATTCCTTTTATAGTCTAGATATGAATGATATAATTGCTAGAGTTAAAAAAAACACTTGTCTGTTTTTAGGAAACAGATTTCTTTAAATTTGGGATTCCCCAGCATATTAGAAAGATGGTTCTCAATAAATCGTGGGCAAGATAAAAATAATACACATACTTGTGGCTATGAGGAACTAACCAGAAAAAAAAAAAAAAGAAAAAACTTTTAGGACTTCAAGTTCCAAATACTTCTTTCACTTGCTTTTCTGTCGAGTTTCTCTTGTCAGGATCAGTCCCCACCTGTGCCCCCATGCGCCTGACTTACATACATGGTGTTGCTGTTTCTTTCCACCCACAGAGAGCTTGTTGGAGGTTTCCCACAACAGATTTTATTTTCAGGAGTCACAGCTTGCTTGGAAAGCCATGGCTTGACAGAAAACTTTGATGTAGAGCAAACTCCTAACAATGGAGAATGTTTGCTTTCGAGATAAAGGGATGCCTGCCTGGTGGCTTTTCTGGTTTACAACAGTGGCCATGTATAACATGACTGAACAAAGACCTGGGCATGCTTCGATGGGAACTCACCGGTTCTCTGCAGGAAACTCCTCTTGAATAGGGTTGTGACGGCCAGAGTCAGCTTTTAACAGTCTCATACTAGTGAAACATCCGAATGTTTGTGTTCTGAATTAATACATGTATCCAAACTGTGGAGCGTAGAAAAGGAACTGAATGTGGGGGTCCTGCTGTTGTCTGTCACACGTAGTATTGGATTGCAACTAAAGTAAAGACTAGTTCTTCAAGGGAGTATCACAGGCGTTGTCCTGGCAGTGTACAAGGTAGCATGAGCTCCAGATCCCTGCAACACTTGGTCTGAAGAGAATATAAAGAGCAAGGTCGTCCAAAGGTCAGGGGGATGTGGGCAGAGGTGAAATGTAAAGAAAGTTCCAGACACAGGCATATGCCTATGCCCGGGTTGGGGCATCTGATGGAGCCCAGTGGTCCTGACCTAAAGGACAGACATGGGGTTATAACCTTATTCCTACCAAGGGCATGTGAAAGGCAACAAGCTGAAGGAAGTGCCTGGCAGTTCCCTACATATTCTCTCCCTAACTGACTGAGACCCCAAAGAACTGAATAGATCAGTACAGCTTAGCACTGGCCACTTTCCCCAGCTTCTTGAATTATAACCAGATCTTTGCTGTAGAATATGTTACAAGTCACTAATAAAGAAGTAACAACAAAGCAGACTGCTCACTGTAAACCATTATTTCTGACAGAATAACAGAGCTGGTGACATCACAGCTCAGAGCCCTCTTCCTCCTTTTGCAGGGACTAGCCTGTGGCCTGAGGCCCCAATGCTGTCACTCCCTATAACTTAGGGAATACACTCTTTACGTTTCTAACTAGAAAGCCACACCTGATTCATTTAAACCCGCTCTTAAAAATCAAACACGAAAACAAAAACTGAAATGGCTCAGTATGCAATCCTTAAAAGCTGAGGACATAAATTGGGAGGAGCCATTGCCAGCCTGCGTGGGAGCCCCTATAGCCCTCACCAGCTGCAGACACCAATCAACAGATCATACTAATCCCCCCAAAAGGAAGAAATTAATTTTCTACCTATTCAGCTCACAAATGTCACAATTAAAAAACATTAACACCCCCCACCAAAATTCCAACTCAATTCTTCATAGAGTTAGAAACAGCAATTTGCAAATTCATTTGGAGTAACGAAAAATCCACAATAGCTAAAACTATTCTCAACAATAAAAGAGTTTTGGGAGGAATTGTCATCCCTGACTTCAAGCTGTACTACAGAGCAATTGTGATTTTAAAAAAAAACAAAAAAACTGCATGGTATTGGTACAGAAACAGGCAGTAAGATCAATGGAATAGAATTCAAGACCCAGAAATGAACCCACATACATATGGTCACTTGATATTTGACAAAGGAGCTAAAACCATCCAGTGGAAAAAAGACAGCATTTTCAACAAATGGTGCTGGTTCAACTGGTGGTTAGCATGTAGAAGAATGCAAATTGATCCATTCTTATCTCCTTGTACAAAGCACAAGTCTAAGTGGATCAGGGACATCTACATCAAACCAGATACACCGAAACTAATAGAAAAGAAAGTGGGGAAGAACCTCAAGCAAATAGGCACAGGGGAAAATTTCCTGAAGAGGATGCCAATAGCTTATGCTCTAACATCAAGAACTGACAAATGGGACCTCTGCCTTTGTAAGGCAAAGGACACTGTCAATAGGACAAAATGACAACCAACAAATTGGGAAAAAAAATCTTTACCAACCCTACATCCGATAGAGGACTAATATCTAATATATACAAAGAACTCAAGAAGTTAGACTCCAGAGAACCAAATAACCCTATTAAAAATGGGGTACAGAGCTAAACAAAGAATTCTCAACTGATGAATATCGAGTGGCTGAGAAGCACCCAAAGAAATGTTCAACATCCTTAGTCATCAGGGAAATGCAAATCAAAACAAACATGAAATTCCACCTCACACCAGTCAGAATGGCTAAAATCAAAAATTCAGGTGACAGTAGATGCTGGGAAGGTTGTGGAGAAAGAGGAACACTCCTTCATTGATGGTGGTATTGCAAGCTGGTACAACCACTCTGGAAATCGGTTTGGTGGTTTCTCCGGAAATTGGACATAGTATTACCTAAGGACCCAGCTATACCACTCCTGGGTATATATACCCAAAAGATTCTCCAACATATAACAAGCACACATGCTCTACTATGTTTGTAGCAGCCTTATATATAATAGCCAGAAGCTGGAAAATACCCAGATGTTCCTCAACAGAGGAATGGATACAGAAATTGTGGTACATCTACACAATGGAGTACTACTCAGCTATTAAAAACAATGAATTCATGAGATTCTTAGGCAAATGGATGGAACTAGAAAATATCATCCTGAGTGAGGTAAGGCAATCACAATGGAACACACGTGGTATGCCCTCCCTGATAGGTGGATATTAGCCCCAAAGCTCAGAATACCCAAAATACAATTCACAGACTATATGAAGCTCAAGAAGAAAGAAGACCAAAGTGTGGGTGCTTCGGTCCTTCTTAGCAAGGGGAAAAAAATTCTCACGGGAGCAAATATGGAGACAAAGTGTGGAGCAGAGACCGAAGGAAAAGCCATTCAGAGACTGTCCAATCTGGGGATCCATCCCATATACAGTCACCAAACCCAGACACTATTGTGGATGGCAAGAAGTGCTTGCTGACAGGAGCCTGATATAGCTGTCTTCTGGAGGCTCTGCCAGAGCCTGACAAAAACAGGGGCAGATGCTTGCAGCTAATCATTGGACTGAGCATGGGGTCCCCAATGGAAGGGTTAGAAAAAGGACCGAAGGAACTGAAGGAGTTTACAACCCCATAGGAAAAACAATATCAACCAACTAGACCCCCAGAGTCTAACTTCTAGCAACTAATCCACCAACCAAGGGGTACACATTGAGGGACCCATGGCTCCAGCTGCATATGTAGCAGAGGATGGCCTTGTCAGGTATCAATGGGAGGAGAGGCCCTTGGTCCTGTGAAGGCTTGATGCCTCAGGGTAGGGGAATTCTAGGGAGGGGAGTTGGGAGTGGGTGGGTGGGCAGGGGAACACCCTCATAGAAGCAGGGGGAGGGGATGGGATAGGGACTTTTGGGGGGACCAGGAAAAGAGATAACATTTGAAATGTAAATAAAGAAAATTATCCAAAAAAAGGTTGAAAAATCCCCATTAAACATCTAAAAACTAAATTCTACTGAAAGTGGAAATGAAATACACTAACCCTAATTAACTAATGCCCCAAACTCTACGTTAAGGCAAGGAGTTGGCCTACTGGTTGGTTAATCAGTACAACAGACACACTCAATAGACTCATTTTCTTCAGATTTTGTAGTGTCAATAAAATTGCTGTCATCATTCACAGGTTGAAAGCCTACCTTTTATCAGCCACCTCAACTCAAGTTACAAAATGACTTTGGTAAGATATGCCCAGGTGCACCACTTTATGGGGGGGAAAAAGCAAAAGAAAAAAGAAACATACACAGGAAAGTGTGAACCATGGAAGCACCACAGATTCGACTCTGTACCCAACTAAGGCTCCCATCTAACACCACACTTCAGAAAATGCCTGGCTGTCCGGAGGAGGGCGTGTAATCAAGGCTGTGCCAGGCTGATTATAGTCGTAGGTGAGGCGGGACTGAGGAGACCCAACCTACATAAGCATGTCCTTGCCTGTGTATCTCCAACTTGAGTCCCTACAGAACCAGCTTTCTCTACCTCATTAAAATCATGTACATGAATATGTATAAAGAACAGAATCAATAATGAGGTTCCAAGGAAACACAGGGGATCTTCTGGACTCTATGAGTCTACACCAAATGGAAAAAACTCGGCAAAAGAAGTAAGGTGTTTTTTGGATTTGTTTGTTTGTTTTTTAAAGTTACATTCATTCAATTTTAAAATTATATAAGTTACTCCAAGATAAGCCATTTCTATTTTTGTGGCACATATTAAGTATTCCTTATTTACTAGTGAAAGTAAATAATGACTTCACAATTGAGCAACGTAAGAAGTTATATCTCTATATCTATCCTTTTTTTTTTTTTTAAAGAAAGGGTTTTGAAATCTGGTAGTTTGCTTCTCACTATTTCAGTCACCTGATGCCAGAACCTTAGAAACAGATGAAAATCAGAGATCCATGTGGCCACTGCCTTGTGTGATCAAATATTTTATAAGAGAACCAAGCCTCATTTCAGTTTATAATACAGGAGGATTTCAATGCACCGATAAATGTTGTTTCCAAATTCAGAGCTAGAAGACTATACCACTACCTAACGTCTAAGAAAATGAAGATTCTAAAGTACTATGCAAACAGAAATTATGCTGTCACTCCACATAGTACACAATGTTTTAACTGAAACTCAGACAGCAGGCAGAGCCAACGCGCCCAGCACTCAGTCATACTAACAAAGCACACGAACCGTATTGATTTTCAAATTCTATATTTTACCCACAGCAGTGATGGACAAACAGTGAGTTATTCTGCACTGAAAGAACAAATGATAGAGGAGGGAACCATCCAAGTAAGGAAGATAAGAGGCGTTATCCACTGTGAGGCTGCCTGACAGGAGGTGTGGGGCAGGGAGATACGGCAAGTGTGCTTCTGTTTTTAATGGACTGTGTTCTGCATGGGGAAGGGAATAAGAAATGAGGTTACAGGGATTGGACTGGAGGAATGGAAGCCTTGGGAAGACAATCGGGCAGAATAAGGGAGGAAAAATCTGTCTACCTTAAATGGAAGACAACAAAGTCAACTGTTAGTGTGATAAGCAGTGGTGTCATGGTTTCATGATGAACTTCAAAAAGACACATTCAAGTGTCTGCTACCTGAGTACGTGATCGGATTCGGAAGTAAAGTCTTCGAGGACATTAAGTACAACATTCTAATTTAGTATGAAGGAGGAAAAGATTTCAAGACTGCGACATAGGGCTGGGAGTATGGATCCGTTGGTAAAGTGTTTGCCATGCAAGTGTGTGGGGCCTCTGAGTTCTGGTCCCTAGCACTCCTGAATTCATTTGTAACTCTAGCGCTTGGGAGGTGGAAGACAAGAGGTCCCTGGGGCTGTGCAGCTCCTCGAGCCAAACACTGAGGTCCAGGTTAGTAATAGACTGTGTCTCAAAACTAAGGTGAAGAACAATTGAGGGAGACACCTGACCTTGACCTCTGGCCTCCACATACATGAACATACACATGCCTGTGAAACTACAACACACACATACACTCACACAAACACACGCACGCGTGCACGCGCACACACACACAAACTTTCTCTTTTTTTCCATTTTTAGTTTAAGAAAACAGACTTGCAGGGCAAGCAACTGGAGTGTCAAGGATGAATGGTCACCAGCAAGAGCTAGAAGAAGCTTGGGAGGATCCTTTCTGGAGCCTTTAGCAAAGATGACCTTGTTCACTATTGACTCTGAACTCTCAGCCTGGAGATCAGGGGACCAAGCAAGCTGCTGGTCTGTGCTGTGCTGTGGACCCAGTGTACAGTACTTAGCAGCCCAGGGAGATGAGTGTGAAGGTAGACTTGTGCCGTTACAGAGAGGAAGGTACTCACCCAAAGACCTATAAAGAGGTACAGCAATGCAAAGGCTATCTGAAGGAAGCAGACTTAGGAGAGAAGCCATCCGGGTGATGCGGGGTAGTTAATTTTTATTAAGAGTATTCTGTTTGTTGTTTTAGTCACACATAGGTGTTATTCAATGTTTGTAAAAAAGCATCCATAAAATATTCCTGTGGTATTTTCAGAAGGGTACTGGTCTACTATCTCCTCCACATCTAATTATGCTGTGAGGATTCACAGTCACTTCCTTCCCCTGCTACCCTGGCCCCAGCTGTGCCTGTTCCTATGCCAGATATGCAGCAGTTCCACACACCCCGTCCCTGTCTTCACAAAGAGAGCACGCAGGATGGGTAGCATCGACTGGACCTTGCAGCAGTCTAATGTTTGAGTACATGGATGTTACATGCCTGCGGGCTCCAACTCAAAATCAAATACAAATTATCTTGGGGCCATTCCTAGGTTTGTATCATGAGTGATTTTTTGATACTGACTTTGATGACTAAGAATTGGGTATAATGAACACAGAAAGGCAGAGGACTCATCGGTGAATTTCTTTAGTATATTAAAAGTGGAAAACATGGTCCAGCCAAAACTTCAATCATTTAACCATCCGTTATCAGAAACCCTCACAAAAGTGCTTTCTCACAAACCTTTACTCATCATATTTACCAAATCCACAAAAAGAGATTCTAAGTGGTTGCCCGTGAATGCTCACATTGAACCCAGCCACTCAGAAGGTTGTGACAAAATGTTGTCACCGACCAGGGACCATCTGCTAGGTAATTGTCTGCTACGCCATCTCCACAGCTGGCCTCCTCCACCTTTCTCTCTTTAAAAAAAAAAAAAAAAATGACCTTGGAGCATTTTGATGAAGACCAAACCTTTGAACTCCGATGTTCCTTGTGGAAGGGTCGTCTGCTACTGTCCCTAGTGTGACCTGAAGAGAGAGACTCAAGGGTGGAGAAGCAATCCCGTGCAGAGAATGTTCTGCTGAGGACTGTCTGCACACAGCCCTGGGGAAGCTGGGGCACCCTTTGCCAGTTCCTGGCACTGATGCATTCATCGCCAGGTGGGTGAAACCTGAATGAAATGCCTAACAGGGATCACACAGGAACACACAGGAAACAGAACAATGGTATCAGCTGTCGAAGTCTGACTGCTGCCATTACCTAAGGGGAAACTGTTGGCCTTTATTTGCATCCTGGCCTCAGGTTTCCCCAAGTTATCCTTCCAGTCAGCCACCATCCAGCGATTATCTTATTATCAGGTTAGACTCAGCCAGAGACTTCTACCCCACACTAAGGGGACTTTTGTCACCCTGGCAAAAGAGGTGACAGGAGGCAATTATGTCAACAACAAATAGAATCACAGCTCAGAACCCGGCTCTCTATATGAAGCTCTACTGAACAGAAAGAATTAAACGACTCCGTTTTCACTGTGTGACCTTTGCTAGAACTTTTCTAACTAGTCTCCCATACAGGAGAGATCGTGGACCCAGTTAAAGCCATATTCAGTACATGCATCTGCTAGGTAATTGTCTGCTACCCTTCCCCACAGCTGGCCTCCTCCACCTTTCTCTCTTTAAAAAATCACCTTGGAGCATTTTGATGAAGAGCAAACCTTTGAACACAGATGTTCCAGGAACCTGATGCATTAGTTATGCCTTGGATGTGCCTGGCTACTGCTCATCTGCTGTTTTTCTTCAATCACATTAAAATAAAATACATTCAGTTACGCTGTCCACGGGATAAACAGATAAACCTACTAAGTCTATCCCTATGGTTCCAAACATGAAAGCACTCATTCATTTTCAGAGAGAGAGAGAGAGAGAGAGAGAGAGAGAGAGAGAGAGAGAGAGAGCAATGAGGAGAAATACATCATTTGAAGTCTGAGGCCAAGTTCCCTAGCAACAAAACCCAAAACATGCTAATATTCCTTGGATCCCCAGACTCTTGATTTATTATGTAAATTGTTGGAGGCTATAATTTAAGACTTTAAGGCATTATTTTATCCAAGGATATTTGAGTAGCGTAGCTATTAGTCTGTAGAGCTTTCTGGCTCAGTGGAGCACTGTTGTCAGGGGATGACTGTTTGGGTCACCTTGATCAGCAGGGCTGATCAAGTAACAGACAGCTGGAGCAGGGCAGTCCCTTAGTCCTGAGGAACAGAACAGAACTTAATGGTCAGGAGTTGGGTTTAAAGGGAATGAGAACTCTGCGTAAGAGTCGATTGATCCAAAATGTTTATACCTCCTAGCAGACAGTGGGAGATCATGAAGAGAAATAAGAAACAAAATGCCTAAGGAAAAAAATGAAGTTAAAAACAGGACCAAACACCATGACAGGGTCAGAAGAAAGAGGACAAACCCAGGCAGAAAAGATCCTCCTAAGAACTGCCCGTAACAGGTAAATCTGCATAATTAGGTAAAACTGATTTGGGCTGCAAATCAGTTTACTTAAAAAAGGCAAGCAGGGAAGGTGAACTCCACAGGAGGCTCAGTGGTTCAAAGCGTCCAGGCTCCTCTGGGCACTGTAAGGCTGCTCAAGGACAGCACCTCTCATTGTAGCAGGAGCTTGTCTGCCCAGAGAGCAATTTTTCCAGTGGCAGTGTGCAGAGGCAAGTTATATAGACTGGAAGCATAGAAGGCTTCTCCACTTAGAAAATAATCCAAGCCATCCACATGCCCAGAGCCCACTGAGACTCTTGCTAGGCCTCAAGCTTCCCAAGTCTACGACTAGTGATGTCAAGAGCCTGATGCTCAGGAGGAAGAGACAGGATAAGTGTTCCATCTGCCCAGAGAGACATTAGACTAAGTGCTCACATCTGGAAAAGACGGATCATTCTGGGCACAGCTGAAACCCAATGCAAACCTTTGCCAAAGGAATAAAGAGCGAGGAGCAGTCAGTGATGCTCAAGTGATGGCTTGCCTTCTTCCCACTGGCCGAAGGACAGCTGGGCAGGGCAGCTTTGCTCTCATACCAACTCAGCCAGGGTTTGTTTCACAAATGAATAAAGAAAAGAAATAACTTTGAATTTTACAAAGTTTAGTATTATATTTATTATACTAAATAATATAATATTGCATTGTACTACCTATACTATTGAAGGAAAGCGCTTATATGGGTTTTTTTGGGGGGGGAAATGTCCTATTTTGTCATACAGAATAGAATTTTTATAGTGATGGGTTTGGTAGACATGAGAATACTTATTTTCCTTGTAACAAAAGCCTAAGTAAAATATTTAAGAAAGGAAATGGGTTTCAACATAAGGGTATTTGCTAACAAATAGTTGTCACTGTGTAGCTGTCCTACCTTCCTCTCTGGGATGTGAAAATGTGGCTGCTAACAAATTAAAGAAACACAGTATAGAACTCATTCCAGGGTCAGGATTCCAGTCTTGACCAGAGTCAGTGCTTATTCTCTGACCAAATTAGGTCTTCTTGGAGCTCTGGTGCAGCCCCTCTGCCTTTCTAGTAAGGAGGTGGTATGTGGCTATTTTAGTCTATCTGCTCATCTTGTCCCTTTGTGGCTAGTTCAGCCACTCAAGTCATGAGAAAGCCAGTAGATCAGGTACCTCAGCTCTGAGGAGTTGGCCATCCCACTGTGATGGAAGGCACTCACTGCAGCCTAAGAAATCCAACAGAAGTTCTCAGAGAGAAGGGACAGAGTCACTCCCAATTGCACAAGGACAGTCTAAGACTATGGGTCAACAGTACCTCTGTCATCAAAGAAAGTGCATCTGAAATCAATAGAAAAGCAAAAAACCAAACTCTTGTCCCCAAATAAAAAAGTAAAATAAGAAATCATGTCAACAGGGAACACGAAAATGTGATTTGGAACTCCTGTTTTCAGATGTTTAATACAAAGGGAAGATTGTTGTGCAGGGCACAGAGCCATCCAATCGTCACAGAGCCAGAATCGCCCACTGCACAGTTTGTTTTCAAAACATGAAGGAATACAGCAGGATCTCCAGCTGGGGAAAACAGTTCCTTCTGGAAACAAAAAAGACAGATAACTGAAATATCTCACAGAAGGTTGGCATGCCTTTGAGAAAATCAACAGCTCCTGAGTAGATGTCAGATAGTAAGTAGACAATGGGAGTGAGCCCACTCATGCCCTTATATGAACAATACATATGAGTAGCAGGGAACCAGGCTTGAGAGCTGTTGAAGCTGCAGAATACACAGCTAGTAACACACCATGGGATTCAGGAGCCTTGGACACTTCTAAACAGCTAACCCCTTGGGCCCACAGCGCAGCCTTCCTGCCAGCGAGCGTCATGCCAGTCCAAGCAAGCAGTATTCCTTCACAATAGACTCCCAGAACGGCTTCAGAGTCCCTGTAGGTCTGTCAGGTGCTAAGAAGGCACCTTTTATCAAATGGAATGTGGGGGGGTGCTCTCTTTCCTTTCTTCCCCTCCCCACCTCCTTCTCATCGACCATACTGAACTGTGGTACAGAACACAGGACCAAAAAGCTCAACCAGAAAGAAAACTCAAAGGAATCGCTCTGTTTCTCTTCCTCACTGTTCACTCTTTTTCTCTTTTCACTGATAAGTCTTTTCCTCACTCACTTACCCCTTTCTGGACTGTAAGTGTCTAGAAGGCCAAGCAACTCAGCTGGAGACCCCAGGGTCTCAAATCAGCTTCATTCCATTCGATCCCTGCCTTGCCGCACTATGAAAAATGCCCAGTCCCCCACCTTCTTTCCAACTCATTATACATATGCAACAAAGACATATTTAAGATTCTCGCAAGTGACATGTCATAATACAAGTGAAATGCTTGACACCCAGGTCCTTCCTTTGTGTTCATAAGCCAGGCCTTCCTCTTCTCTCTCCGTTACCTGCCTTTAGTAAAGACTTGTGTTCAAATTAACAAAAAGCAAATTATTTTAATCTGTCTAGTTTCTTGTTTATTGTTTGAGACTTTCATACAAGCCAGTGATGTGTGTTGATCAATTCCTCCTACAAGCCTCTCCCCTTCTCCCCTCCAGTCCCTCCTCTGTCTCCCACCACTCTTCCATTTCAACTTCATGGGCTCTGCCTTTTAATCCAAGTCTGCCCACTATGAGTATTGGAGTACAGGTAGCCTCTCTGTCGCCTGTGCCTTAAGGAAAACTGACTCTCCCTTCCCCAGCGGCCATCAACTGGCAGTTACTCCTCATTGACGGTGGCCCTTCATGAGCCCCTCCCCATCTGGCTTGATCTCGTGTAGGTTTGGAGCATGCAGTCACAGCTGCTGTGAGTTGACCCCTGTAAGAGCCCTGTCCTATTCAGTAAATAGTGTTCGACTACACGTGTTTTCCCCCCGGGTCTTACACACTTTCTGTGTCCTCTTCCGTAAACGATCCTTGAGCCTCGGGGGAGGGGGGGAGCCTTTCCTTCTCTACTCAAAATAAACATCAAAACAAACTAGGTGGAGGTGCATGATAGAGAGATCCTCATGAGAGCTGAGAGCTCCATGGTCACCTATCCTCCGTACATTGACCACTTCTAGGTCCATTAATTGCCATCTACTGCAGAATTATCTCCCCAGTGATATACTCTCCCCCCGCACCCCAAATGCTCTGCCTTTTCCTAGACTAGCATGCTTTGGATTAGTCAAATTGGCATGACATCTACCTATAAACAAGACATTCGCGCCCCCCAAGAGTTATTTTAATTAATAACAAGTAGTGGCAAATTTAAATCTGATGTGACCTTGTGCATTACACTACTGCATACTCTACTCCAGGAATTTCAAGGTGCCTTTGCGGGGGTGTGGGGTGGGGTGGGGGAGAGACAGAGACAGAGAGACAACAGAAAGAAAATATTTAGAGGGAATGGAAAATGGAAAGGAGCAACAGAGACAGAAGTCAGGAGAACAAAGTCCCATTCTCAGCTGGCTTCAAATTCCTGCTGTTTCTACATGGTGTGGTTACTATTGAAGCGTTTGACAGAGTTCAAATCATAGTGGCTAAAACTTTAACAAAGTCTCAACAGATGGCATAGAAGAAATTTGCAGGGCAATCATTCACCAAAAAGCATTACTGTGAATAAGTCTTTCAAAATAGTCAACAGTAACGAGACAAGAGCTAAGCAATCTGGGACTCTGACAATGGTGCACCAAGTACCTATGTAAAGGACCTATGTGAGATACACCAGGAAAGCAAGGGCATCACTAATTTTATGTGCACATGCACATCACAGAACAATATGCAGGGAGGAGGCCACAAGGTAGCTCAATGGACTCTCATCAGTGACCCATAGAAAGAAACAGAGGTCAAGATGCTTCGAGGCGCCAGGATCCTCTTGAGGCTGGGACACAGCTGGTGGGCGAGAGAAGTACCTGTGGCACTCCAGGTGGCTCCAGCCAGAACTCCAGCCTTTCCTTCTCTACTCAAAATAAACATCAAAGCAAACTAAATGAGCAAGCAAGCACAGCCTGCAGAGTACTGTACGAAGGACTCCTCGGGAGGAGGTGGAGGGTAAGCCAAGGTAGCGGAAAAATTCAAAAGAAGAAATGACTCTATATACCAGACATTTCCCTGCGTTGTCATATTTGATCGTAACCTGCAACCCTAATAGAATATAGCTATTTCCAATGGGTAGTCACATTTTCTCCAAGATTACAGGATGATTTCAAGATGAAGCCAGGGCAGCTGGGTCAGTCTGACTCCACAGTGTAATTTTTGAGCTACAACTCTCAACTGATTCTCTACTTGAAACAGCCTCACACAGACAGGCATGCAGAGAGGGGATTTGCTAGTCCGGCGGTGGGGAAGGTCAGTCTAGTGATGATTCAAATCCTCGAAGCCATAAAAGAAGAGACCTGGTAAATCAGATTACATGAAAATAACAATTTTTTGCATGGGAAACAACACCATAAACGAAGACAAACAGCCAATGACAAATCTGGGAACTATTTGGAACATAAATCACAGACAAAAGGCAAATTTCCTTAATCTGTAAGGAATGTCTATAAATCAAAACCAAAAAAAAAAAAAAAGGGATCCAACAAAGCACAAAAGACAATCAGCTAACAAAAAAAGAATCCAAATACTTCAGAAACACATTAAAAGACATTGTGGTCATAGAAAGCTGCACATTAAACACATTAGAATAGCAGGCATCAAAATGTTTTAATATACAATGTGTGGGTATGAGAGAAGAAGCATGCTTCTCAGTTTCTCAGGGAAGAAGAAACATGCACATCTTTATGACAGACAATTTATCAATATGTATCAAAATCATAAGCACACGCATCCTTGGATGCAAATTCTAATTCTACTACTTTATCCAACAAGTAAATGCGTAACTGTAAAATTATGTCTAAAGGAAACATGTTTGAACTCTGTATCATCAAAAGTTTGACAACAATTTAAATTTCCAACAAAAAGGCACTAATAAATAAATTATAGTGCATTACTATCATGGCCTATTATTTAGGCATAAAGGGGAAGAGTATATTGACATGGAACAAGCCCCAAAGCATACTGTTAAGCCAATGAAAGGTGGAAACCAGAGATGGCATTACAAACAGAAAAAAATAGCATCCTAGATGCTTATACGCAGCCATGAAAAGAAAGGTACATAAAAGACTGGTAATGATCATGCTTTTAGTGAGAACTAGCTGAAATGAAAAGTTACAAAGGAGAGGTTCTCATATTATGTATATTTTACATTTTATAATATATGCTTATTAAAAAATAAATTACACACACATATACATATATGCATGTACATGCGCATATACAAGTACATATGTATACACATCTACATGTACATATGCCACAAACAAATAAAAAATCAAGTGACTTTTGGTTCTCAAAGCTGTGTGGCCTTAGATTTTTGCTCACACATACATATAATATAAAATTCCTTCTCCTTGGAGTTTTTAGGAGTGAATGGGGTACAGTATTTAGAATCCTAGAATAAGGCACAGTGTGAACAAGTGTACATGGTTGTTAAGTGATCAGTCAGTTCAGAGAAGCTGTGTCTGAAAAGCCAAGTAGGAACTGGAAGAGAAGGTAGGGGTAAAGGGAGTTCCTCAGGATTGGTACTTAAAGAGGTCAAGGGGTGGGCACGCCCACCTGTCCCCAAGGGCATCCTGAGGTGGCTGGGCTGTAGCTGCTTGGGCTAGGGGTTCAGCAAGAGGCGGGGATAAAGATCAAGGCACACAGTTTCTGTTATGGGTCCAAATTTAGGCAGGCGGACTCTAAGGCTGGGCATGCATTTCTAGAACATTTGTCTGGCTAGTGTGGAGGGCAAATGGGGGGGGCAGTTGGTGGTGGAGAGGCTATTGAAGATGATTGAAGCAATGCACAGGGCCTTTAGATCATCTTTAGATACCAGAAGATCTTATTTCCAAAGGTGTTAATTTCTATCTTACTAGTTAAATACAGGAGGATGCGTGTGCCTACCCACACTGTTGAAAACAATGATGTTCGTGCTGATACACACTGAAGTCAGAAGGATGCATGTGCCTACACACATTGCTGAGATGTTGGAAGAATGCAAATTCCTACACATACCATTGAGATATTTCTTAGGTTTGTGTGGTTTCCTGAGAATCTTCAACAAATCAAATTTTCACTAAGGATGAACTGCCAAGAAGGGCTTAAATACCCTCAAACTGACTCCTTAAAGAACACAGATTTCCCTTCCAGAATTAAAAACGAACAATCACATGTAAGCAAGATTTCTGAAACAATTTTAAGAAGAACAGTTTTCTTAGTTGTGGCAATGACTCCAATCCTGACTCCGCTTCACTTTTTCACCTACAAAAATCAAGATTAACTGCTCCCAGGCTCATCTCCAAATCTCCTTCTGGCACAAAAGTTGTTTAAGTCCAGTTTCAGAAAAGGGTTTTAATGCATTTCTCAATAGTGTGGGATAGCTCAAACATTTAAAACTACTTTTAGATATACAGGGCAATTTCATTTTGGAGATTGGTGAATATTTTAACCCAGCAGTAGACTGGTAACCATGACCTAGTCACAAACTTGTTGTAGCGACAAGTATACTTATCCCCTAAAGGAAATAGCTACTACAATTATAATGCAGCAGACTCTCAGTTTTCAAATTTTATATCTGCCAAAGAAGCCCCCCTTTTGTTCATAGCCTGAAGAAATTATAGATGGGGATACCCATAGGGGGTGAGAAATGTCAGTCGAGTTGTGAAGTGGTCACATGGCTTTTCACAATGTAAGTGACAGTGTGAGGCAGAAGTTCTGTCTACCAAGAAATGAACAATGTGTTTTCCCACCCTTGGAGATCCATGCGACTGCTGCCAGACCAGGAAAGGGATATGAACAAAGACACAACTCAACACATATAAGATATCCTCTGCCGCTAATTTCTGACAGGGGCCATGAAACCTTCCAGATCAACTCAGGTATTACAGCAAAGCCATGGCCATTACGAATAGCCACAAAGGGGCTTGGAGACATGGTTAAGTGGTTAGCGTACTTGTGACACAGGTGTGAGGACTAGAGTTCAGATACTCAGGATACACATAAGTGCTAGGTGAGTGTATTGACCCACTCAGTGACAGCACTCAAAAGCTAGCGATCGGGTTCTTGGAGCAAGCTGTCTAGGTAGACCCATGGTTCTGCTGAGTGACCCAGTTAAATGGAAAGTCTCTGATTTGGTGATTATGATGGAAAGCTATCAAGGAGAACTCCCAATGTTAACCTCAGGCAGGCCTGTACATGTATAAGAAAATGCACACACCATACACACAGAAAAGCAAAACAAAACCAGCCACAGATGATTTTCATCTAATCCTTCGTACAAAGATAAATAGTCAGAAGATAGTCATTTTTATCTAACTTTTTTTTCTATCATGTTAGTTAAAATGTGATTTCTGTGTACTTTTTGTAAAAGGCAACATATGTCAGCATTTAATTGACTTATTGTTTCTCAGAACGTAACATGTGCTGTGCCCTTACAAACTAAAACCTGATTAAATCAGTCTGAAATGCATTATTTAAAAAAAAAAAAAAAACCTTCAGTTGAAATCAGATTTCAGCAATATGTTTCAGTAGTCGTATGAAGGATACACAGGCCCTTCCAATGTTTGCAGCCTATTTCCTGTTAGTAAAACAGCCTTATAGAGAGTAGCTGTCGAATTTTTTAGAAGGCAGATATAATTTGCTGGTGTTTTGAAGAAGTAGAGGGTGAAACAAATGCACAAATACAACAAGTCTTTGAAATATATTTGTCTATAACTATGAGAATATAGAGTTTATTATATTCAGCATGGCTTGGAATCAAAGAATGGGCAAACTGAATTGTAAGCTGAGGCAGATAACTTCACTTATTATTTTTACAAGTATAAAAAAGGTAGGTGACTAGTCATGCTGCTGATGGAATCGTACCTTGCTAGCTTCCATTCAAGGCAATTTGACAGAATCCATCAAAATGATGAATGGACTCGTTTTTGACTACAACAATTCTACTTCAAGGGTATCTTTCCTGCAGCTATACAAAATAAGGTGACACAGACTGTTCACTGCACTAACATCCATCCTATCACAAAGTGAAACGAGCCTAAGTGTCAATCAGGGAGGGTCTGGGTATAAGTCACAGAATAGCTAACACAGTTTGTCTTAGAAAGAGAAAAGAAGCTACGGTGAAGTGCACTGCACTCTAACATGAATTTAAAGACCCTAAACTCTGCATGGAAAAAGAAAAGCTGTATACAGATATATACATATACATGCATATATATATATGCATATATATATATGCACATTGGCATATATCTATATCTATCATCATATCTGTAAATGAAATGCGTATGTGTGTTTGTATATACCACAAAACTCTGATTGTATAGATCCTGAGAAAATATATCTTTGTTTATAGACAGTATTAGGATAAAAGTCCTCACTGCATGTCTTTTGGAACTTCTCGAAGTTTTTATTATTTATTTACTGAAACGAGTTCTCTTCAACCTCTCAATCCTTCTGCCTCACCTTTGAGACCACAGGGATCACAGGTGTGCATTGCCACACTCATCTTGCAACCTTTTGCATATTGAACTCAGGAACGTAGTATTTATTTAAAAATAATTAAATAAATTGTTTGCTAATTAGCAAGTGTATTTCAAATATATTACCTTTTAATGAGAAATTGAAAAAGAATGATGAAAAAGAATGAAAAAGAATAAAAACAAGCCTTCTCATCTTTCCACATCTCTCAAGAGTTCTTATAAATTAAACAAAGACGTTGGAAAGATATCTCAGTGGTTAAGAGCACTGGCTGTGTAAGACCCTGTCCGAGCTCCGCTTACCAGAGACCCCCTGAGTGAATCACATGGAGCCTGATCGATGCAAAGAGCAAGAGGATTTTTATTCCAGTGTACTGGGGCCGTCCCAGACCCTGAGTAAAGGAGGCGACCCCGTACAGCTTGTTTAGTGAGCGTTTATACAATTTTCAGGGCAGCAGTCATTAGACACAATGTGATTGATAGAATAGTGTGACTTTTTAAAATGATTGGTCTTTAGGGAATGAGGTGGCAAGGACTTCCCTTGTCTGAAGGTAGGCAAAATTCCACCCTGTGGAACGTCTTCCCACCCCCTACCCCCGCCCCCAAAGGTTGTTTCCCACCCTGTGATCTGAGGAATGTTAATTAGCCTTTCCCTACCCGAGAGTTCTGCTACCTTCTTAAAGTTCCTGAGTTTTCTGAGATGTCCCTGTTTTCTTGGATCTTACATTTCCCCCTTTTCTTTGTACATGCTTCAATCTTGAAGCTATTGTGGATAGTTATGCAGCTCATATCCCTGGTCCTCTGTAGAATGTAAAGGCCAAAGGTCAGAAGCAGGAACAAAATGATCAGGGGTCCTAACAATGCAGACATAAAGGTAGTAAACCAGGGGGAGCTGTTAAACTGAGACTCCCAACAGCCCTGACTGTTCTCTCTCTTCCACTTGGCTAACCCTTCTCTCACCTTGGCCACTGAATTTTAACTACCCCCCCGGAATGGTCTCTAGTATGTACTTCTGATGTTTCACACCCCAAGGTAGCATAGAAGAAATGGATGGCCCCCTAACACTGATGATACCTGCTGCTGGCTTCTCCCATCTCAGGGACACACATATATATATGAGAGTTTCTCAAAGGACACTTTTCAATTTTGGGTGTTAAAACCCTAAGCCCCACCCACTAAGGCCACTTCTGGGCTATGGTTTAGATTTACAAGTCCCTTATCCCCCACATTCAGGCAATCCCTCTTCCCGTGTCTCTAGGGCAGCGACACCCCAGAAGTCAAGGCCCACTGCTAAATCACAGAAATCAAAGACAGGGTCCAGCCACCAGATTCAACTTGGGTAGTGGACCAAGCTACATCACCAGTGGCTGAGAGCACCTGCCAAGTCACTTTGGTAGGGCTGTGGGGGCTGCTGAGACTCAGTGCTGGAAGATACACCATGGCCATCTTGTGGTTCCTCTGGCCTTGCAGAAGTGGGTTGCTTGGGTGTCTGGCTGCTATCTAGTTGGCGTCAGGTACAGGTGCCGATCTGATGTGAACCCACACAGTCACTTCATTCACTTTATTGGAGGTCAGGATGGTCAACAACATCAGGAAAGGCCCTCTCCACTTTGCTTTGTGTGTTCAGCACAACGTCTCTTAACATATATCCAATCTCTAACTTGATACTTGTGTGGAACCTCTCGAGTACCTGCACTATACAGGGCACTAAATTTAGACCACAATTCCAAGTGGCTGATCTGGAAAGCTTGCTATCAAGTGATAAGATCCTTGTCGGCCTGAAAAGTCACCCTGGGGGGATCAAGAGTAGGAATCAAGGGAGTGGGTGTCCCATGCAGGATCTCAGAGGGATCAGGTTAAAATGGTAGAGGGTGTTCAGGGCCAAGAGGAGGGGCACCAACCAGTCTGAGCCAGTCTCCAAGATCAATTTATCAAGGTCTCTTTACCTGCTCTGAGCTCTGGTTATGGTACGCACAATGGGGCTTCCAATTAGTCCCCAATATCTCTGAGGCCAATCACTGACTTACCTTAAGAGACAAAAAGCAGGACCATTGTCCAATACAATTACCTTGGGCACTCCGAACCTCTGGAAATTTTTCTTCTAATCTCTCCTTAGCTACCATGGTAACTGTTTCCCACTTGGTGGGGAATGTCTCAACCAATACAGGGAAAACGTCTACAAACACTAGAGGGTATTTGTAACCATATTTTCCTGGCTTAACGTCGGTAAAATTGACCTACCAGTAAACTCCAGGCTGTTCTCCCCTAGGCCTTTTGCCCTGTTTACTCTTGGCTGCATAAACATTACCTTACACTGTTCTATGGTCTTTCTGGTGCAGAACATGTGTGTGTGTGTGTGTTGGA
>JADRCD010234795.1:0-24514 GCA_019843815.1 Montemys delectorum
TTTTTTTTATATATATTTTGGATATTAGCCCTCTATCAGATATGTGGTTAGTGAAGATTTCCCAAATGTAAGTTGCCAATTTGTCTTATTGACTATGCCCTTTGCCTTACAGAAGCTTTCCAGTTTCATGAGGTCCCATTTATCATTTCTTGATCTTAGAGCCATTAGAGTTCTGTTTAGCAAAATTTCCCCAGTGCCAATGAGTACAAGGCTGTTTCCCACTTTCTCTTCTTTTAGATTCAGTGTATGTGGTTTTATGTTGAGGTCCATGATACACTTGTACTTGAGCTTTGGCAAGGTGACAAGTATGTATCTATTTTGATTTTTCTACATACAGACAGCCAGTTAGACCAGCAACATTTATTGAAGACGCTTTCTTTTATCCATTGAATATTCTTGGCTTCTTTGTCAAAGATCAAGTGTCTCTAAGTGTGTGGTTTTATTTCCGATTCTTCAATTCTATTTCATTGATCAGTGTATCTGTTTCTGTAAAGATGTCGAATTGGGCATACCCTTTTGAATTTTACATTCAAATTATGAAGAGTGAGAAGCTAAAGGTAAACACATGCTTCTATTGTTATTTTGGTTTGTCGACTGAGAAGTAAAATATAACATAAATCTTTTTGCAAATAAGTAATTAAAATTTACACATGTTTTCCCCCAAATACAACCATGAAATCTAAAGATTGGCCTGAGATATTCCCTTAATATGCTTCCATAAAAATGAGCAAAATTAGATGTTACCAGACTGTGAAACAGATTTATAAATAATTCCCTTTTGTGAGTTAATATTGTCTAAATATTTGAACTAACTGATATCTCATACAATTCAGTGCATTAATTTTTGCTTAGGTATGTATGCAAGTATACCTAGGCTTCAATATTTTCTCCTGTTTCCACACTCTACAATATTAGAAATATTTGAAATAGTTTATATTTGTTAATTTTATTCACTCATTTATTGCAATTTTATCTTACCCATGTTTAAAGATGATGTTTTATTAAATTAAAATAAGTTCTGATCCAAATCAATATCTGTAGACTTACCTAGTTTATGAGTATGAGGATAAAATAATGTCCTGAAAGTAGCACAACTTTGAAATCAAAAAAGTTCATCTAAACATAAACGAAGATTTGGCAGAATTCTCTCTGCTTCTTGGAAAGCAGAATGATTTAAACTATATTGAAGATAGTTTGGTCGAAGATTACCTTTAAAAGAGATTTAAAATCTAATAAAGTCACTGCATCTGTCCAGATAAGAAGGGGAGAGGGAAGCATGAATAGTACAAGTCCACTATTTAAAGTCAAGCCACATTACTGAAAGTCTGTGCAAGGTCAGATACATCAACAAACATGTCTGCAAAAAAGGCACAGTTAGGAAACCAGGGCACTGTTTGGGGCAATCTGTGTATTTTTAAGTATTTTGCTAGTGTTTATCCAACAACATCCAAGATGCATTTAACTTCATAATAATAGCAGCATAGAATTTCTCCAAACTTTCACATTTAAAAAAGAACCTAATAAAAATAACAAAGGGAGATATCATATTCAGAGCAGTATGCTGTGTGGTGTTAATATAATCACAAATAAACTCAAAGCAATGTCAGTATTTTTAAATCTTGATTTTAAATTAAGAAAGCAAATTACCAAAACAGTGAATTCATACACATTTTTGAATTTTTTTAAATATTATTTCATCCATTCCTATTCTCCTGTTCTGCCCTATTCTTTTCACCTCATAGATGTCACTAATTATGAAAATGTTCCCATGCCTCTTTCTCTGAGTCAGAAGTCGCTATACCCATTTCTCTCAATGTTGCTCTCATGTTTTACACTGTTTACTTCTTAGGAACTGCCAACTCTGTCAACAACTTTTCCAGAATGTTCCATATGAAATAGAACTTCTGAATAGCATTCTCCTCGAATGTCCTGACTGTGGCTTTCTCTCTATACCACACATTGGTAGTAATGAAATTATAATGCATACTTCTTGTGAGACGAGGTGTTGCGATGGGTGTCTAGCTGGGCTGCTATTCCTTACTCATCCCAGAGTGAACTAAGGACCACACTGCTGTAGAGTTCTGAGAACCATTTCCTTGTCATGTTCTTTAAAGCAAGCTTTGCTTTATTTTTTTTAATTTTCTAGTGTCTGAAATACACTTAGTATCATGAAGTCTAAAATCAAATAAAATGTTTTTGAATAAATTAACAAATTTATAAACTAACACATATAATACCCCAAAGCAAAAGAAGATAGCAAGTGGAAAATCTAAGAACCTTAAGACTTTAAGGAATGGGTCGATTGGCATTTTTCTACATGCTAACTGCCAGTTGAGCCAGCACCATCTGTTGAAAATGCTGTCTTTTTTCCACTGTATGGTTTTAGCTCCTTTGTCAAAGATCAAGTGACCATAGGTGCATGGGTTCATTTCTGGGTCTTCAATTCTGTTCCATTGATCTACCTGCCTGTCACTGTACCAATACCATGCAGTTTTTATCACGATTGCTTTGTAGTACAGCTTAAGGTCCGGGATGGTGATTCCACCAGAGGTTCCTTTATTGTTGAGAATAGTTTTGGCTATCCTGGGTCTTTTGTTATTCCAGATGAATTTGCATATTGCTCTTTCTAAGTCTGTGAAGAATTGAGTTGGAATTTTGATGGGGATTGCATTGAATCTGTAGATTGCCTTCTGTAAGATGGCCATTTTTACTGTACAGGTGAAATCTGAAGTGTTTTTTGTACATCTTTATTAGAGTATACACCTTTAATGAAACTAATACTTATTAATATTTTTCTTAGTTATGTTCAAAGTCAAATTTGTCATGAGCAAAGCAGGCAATTCAGCACAGCATCAAGTTTAATGTAGCACCATCCCCAAACGTCAAGTCTGCCACAGACATCATAGTGTTTTGCTCAAAGAGTAGTGTTAGAAATGCAGAGTTAAAACCATGTCTATATTCTGCTGGCACTTATGTTCAACTATGGTTGTCTTATCACATTTTAAAACCGGCAAACTTCCATCATGACAGATGGACAGAAGCAGCCGGTGCCAACACTCAGCATGGCAGAATCAGTTACAGAAGGTTTAAGTAGAAGGACAAGACAAGAAAACTGCTCTAAAATGCACACATGTTGTGTTGGGAAATGAAACATTCTTTTTTCCACTTAGGGTGACACAGTTAATCATAGCATCAAATTTACAACAATTAAGGCTAACAGCAATAACTAAAATTACACTGATTAAAAAGTCAAGAATTCTTCACAATCTTGTAAATGACACAAAGCGAAACTGAAACAAATTGAAAAAGATACTGGGAGGAATACAAGTATTGATGGTAGGTTTACATAACTTTATATATGTATGTATAGGAAATGAAAGGCATCCTATATGTATGTCTACATGTGTATTTGTATATATAAATTATCTGTCACAAAAAGTAAACAACAGCTTACTGGGTAAAGGTACAGGGTAAAAAAAATCAAAAACAAAAACCACATTCTCTTTTTACGGGACCTTGAAACAAAACACAGTTTCTTCTAGGTAGAAAGTAGATTTTGAAAATGCTTGCACATTTTATTCATGTATGCATTCTAATCCATACAAATAAACACAAACACACACACACTCACACACACACACACACACACACACACACATACACACACACACACACTTCTCGCAATCCTGAATGTTTAGAAGTCCAGGTTTGAAGACTTTACAACTTTTGAGGGTTTCACTACTTGTTCTTCACTTGGGGAGAGAGGACAGCATCCAAGAAGTGGACAGATAAATTCTTTTGCCCATGACTCATGGAACCCTCACCCTATTCATCATAGGCAGCTATAATTATATATCCATTTGCCTTTTAAACTGTTTGGAAACCACAAATAAGAAAATTCCCACACACTCTGCAAGATACCTCTGCAGTGTTTATCATTGTAATTTTTTCAATCATTCATTTGTATTTGTGTATATGTGTACACATGTACATGCCTGCATGCCCATGTTTAAATCAGATATCAATGTCAACTGTATTCTTCTAGCTCTGTATCTTAGTGTTTGAGACAGTGACCTTCATTGACTCTTACTCTCTTGAAGGGTCAAATTGGGTAATCTCCAGGTAGAAAGTTTGTTCTTGAGGAGCTCCTGTGTACAACATCAAGGCATGTGCTTCATTTTTGGGGGTGCTGAGAGATAATATAGGTTCTTGTGCTTACCCAGCAAGCATTTTGTCCCCTAAGTCATGTCCCCAACCACAGACTGGGGGTCTTTTCTCTATGTTCAATGAGAACCCTTCCATTCCTAGACTTCCTTTCCATAGGTTCATAGGAAGCCAACAAATATTTTGTTAGGGGCTGGTCTAAAGCAAAATGATTCTCTGTTTCTGCTCTGAATTGATTACCAACCTACCAGTCCTGTTGCAACTAAATAGGAACTCTGGAATTGCCCCTGCCCGAACGGGGACTGGGGATCACCTGGAAGAGAATGGGGGGATAAGAGATGCAAAGGACAGACAGCAAGTCAAGAAGTCTGATCAAGTTGACAAATTTTTATTGTTCCCACACAGGTTATATATTCATAGGAGCAGGATAGGGGATAAGGGGGTGGAGTAGGATCGCATTGTCTCTGGGAAGTGCAGCTGTTCTCAAGACCAGAATATTGGCTAGGTAAAACAGTTCAGTAGGAAGAACATCACAGAATAGGTTGCTAGGCACCTGTCTCACAAGATTTATAGCTGTTTGTTCTCAACTACTGGGCTAGTACTTTCCCACTGAAGGCAGCTGTTAGTTTTCAACTGGGCTAGTATTTTCCCAAGGAGGCCAAGACTTTGTTCTAGTAAGCAGTTGTGGCTGACAATGTAGTTAATATATAAGCAAGTTTGTTCCCAACATGGAATGAAGGTTTTTAAATTATCTTTTGTTGTCATTCTCCTATATGAGGAATAATGACTGGATAAAAATGTTCATTTGACTTATTTTAATTAATTACATAACCTTCCAATTAAACTATTACACTTTAATCACAACATCTTCTCTGTTCTGCACCAAAGTTGACATTTTTTTAGCTTTGTTTTGTTTCTTTCCTGGAAAACTAGGGATGTTTCAGGTCATCGAGCTCTGCTTTCTCTTCACTGTATTAACATATCTTCTTTCTCTTTTATTTTATGATGGGAAATAAGTGAAGGTGTGTAGTAGGTTTGGCCTAGTGTGACTTGTATTCTAATATTAATTTAGATCCCCAAAACTGCTATGTTTCTATAACTAGGTTATGGGGCCTGCCTCCTGTTGGTGTAGATTGGTAAATAAAAATGTCAACAGACACTAGCTGGGAAGGTCAGACAGAGGTGAATTTCCCTGGCTTGGGACCAGGAAAAGAATGAGGAGGAGGGAGATCTACCACGGTGGGGAGAGTGTGAAGACAGGAGAGACACCATGCCTGAGAAGAGTGGAGGACAGAGAAACATGGCCACTATGTGAAGGAGTCAGGAGAGGATGGCCCAGGGGGTTGCCCATCTGTGTTTAGGGCAGCCAAGAAAGAATACAGAGTTTAATCAATATTGATTCGAGATTATTGGCAGGTGGATTAATTTCAAGACTGTTAGGCAGTGGCTACTGTTCTGTTTAAAGCATATCAAAATAGAAAAGCTGAGTGTGTCTTTCATTGGGGAATGGTTCGTGTTCCATTGAACCTGCCTAGAGGATTTATTAATTAGATAATTAATTTGACTAGAGTGCAGCTTCAACAATTTTTTGAAATACATTTTTCTCTCATTAATAGGGTCTGTGCAATAGATATGTGGGAATGGTTCTGCTAGACCTTCTCTTAGTATACAAGAATTTCTTGTTCTAAAATTTCCTTGAAAATATAAAGAATCATCAAGAACACAAGTATTTTCCTAACTTAAATTTTTGTTATAGTTAATAATCATAGTACATTTGCACAATAACATTTTGAAGTTTAATACCACGCATATCTTTGGGAAAGGATTACCATAGCTTTTATTCAGGCCTACCAAGCCATGCACAAGAATATTAAAATGGCCTTGAGTGTAATTATTACAAAATACTTACAACTTTTTTAGATATACTACTGGCACTGAATTTTAGGATCTGACCTTGCAATTATTCATGACATTTCACTTCCTTATATCAAATGGGTAATATAGCAGTTCATTAAATTATTTGTTTTAGATTGAGGTCATGTGCATTTAAAATTTTATTTAGTTAATATTATAGTAATGCCTATTAATTCTTGATCCTAATGGCTATGACCAAAGCATTTTAAACCCATACATATAACAATTTTATGATACATCTTTTCCTCCAGAGGGGTAAAAAGAATGAAATCCAGATGAATAATAAATAATCCTTAAATATTTATATTGATTTTTGGTAATAATTTTATAATGTTTAGATATTTGCCATGAGCATTGAAACATATTGCCAAGGAAGGAAAGGACTCTCCCCCCCAAAGCTTGCATCATACAAAGATTCTTCTATGCTACTGTGCATTGTTCATTGTTAATGCTCATTATTTGTATATCTATCTCATTTTGACTGATATGAGAAAGTTGTTTGAGAAGATACAAATGTAAGAATATGTCACTAAATTATTTTTTTGCAATAAGTTTAGTCATATTTTGAGGAGATAATAATTTCTAATTACTTCCAGGGTCTAAATTAGTCCCAAAGGTTAAAATTATCCAAATTACATTACATATATGTTACTGTTTATCTGGAAAAAACTTTGAAGCCAAGAAAGATGGCACTCAATTCCGCTAACAACATTTGGACATAAAGGCACTAGGACAAGGAATTCAAGGTCACTCTCAGCTATGTAGTGAGATGGAAGCTGGCTGGGCCTTAAGAAATCATGTAAAAACAAGAAAATGGCTTTGAGGCTTTCTGTGAAAGTGTTGTTCCCACTGATACAGGTTCCTTGACATTTTACTGTCATTAATGAAGACAGAGGCAAAATTAAGTGCAGAGAGGGAAACACATTCTAAACCCCACAATCTCAGTGACAGAAGTTCAGCGTCAGATCTAACTTTGTGAGTTATACGATTGCTGATGTTTATTTCAAAAGAAGAACAATTAACCAGGAAATCAAGTTTAATAGTAGGACTCACCTAAACCTTTAGCAGTCTTGCAAAAAAAATTCAGAAATTGTCAAAAAGCAATAGATGTGCTCAAAACTTCCGCTCAGGCACCATTGGAATAAAACCTAATATGGGAGAATGAACTTTATTTGAACTCCTCAGACTAACATTTTTCATCATTGTTAATATGTTTGACTCACATTAATAGGTTTCTGTGAGTTCCCTCTCGTGGTTAATGTAATATAAAGAAGCCTGCTTTCTTCATTTACCTCTGATGGCACTGCATTAGGGAGATAAGAGGGTAACAGCAGCTGCATGAGAGATTTGTGCTTCAAATTCTTTCCTGCAGCAGTTGCTTATATCTATTGATGATTAAAGTACATATTTTATGCCACTATTATGAGAAGAAATATATATTTTCTCAATTATTTTTCCTAGTTATTTTCAGATATATCAGAAGAAATGTGAACTGAATTATAGCTCAAATATTGTCCTAGTGAATAGTAAAATATTTCCTATGCATATACAAATAGAAAATGCACACCAAACACTTCCTCATCTCAACAGGAAAATACAGTTAGAGCTCTCTTGTCATCAGTAAGCACCCTGAGTAGTTAATGAGAGCCTATTTCTCAGGCTTTAGAGTTGTACTCCCATGAATGTGTCTCTCAGATTTCCTTCCCTCTGATTCATATCACATTTTTAAAAATTTTACAGTGATTTATGCTTATTTGTGCAATATCTTCTTTAATAAATTATAATCCTCTAGAAAAGAAGAGTCATGCCAGTTTCAATCATGCCCAGACCTCAGTCTTTATCCAGTCAGTGCTATGATATTCAACAGAAAATAACATAAAATGAAACTATATATTTGCATGGTTTTGTTGTATTGATATAGGTACAATGTGTTAATTTGGATAATTACGAAGTTGGGTTACTGTCATTTCTAAAACAGAGACAAATGGTCTATATTCATGAAATAATTTCATTCAACATTATTTTTACTCACACTTAAAATGAGTAAAATGTTATATTTATATATGTAAAAATTTTCAACATAATTCAGCAGTTTTTTTCTATGAATTTTTGTCTTTAAGTTTTGATGTAAGGGGCTGGAGAGATGGCTCAGCGGTTAAGAGCACCGACTGCTCTTCCAAAGGTCATGAGTTCAAATCCCAGCAACCACATGATGGCTCACAACCATCCATAATGAGATCTGATGGCCTCTTCTGGAGTGTCTGAAGACAGCTACAGTGTACTTACATATAATAAATAAATAAATCTAAAAAAAAAAAAAGTTTTGAAGTAAGATCTCATTGTGTGCATAGGGCTTTTCTGGAACTTACTATGTAGCCTGGCCACCCTTGAGCTGCTGTTGCTGTTCTCCTGTCCTTCTGAATTTCAGGGTCACTCATGTGGGTTTTCCCCCCTCTTTCTGAACCAGGTTTTCTTTAGGAAAGTTACTCTCAAATAAGAGTTTCTTCGACGCTTATAAATACTTATTAAACTAGCTAGAACAGTAGTCTTTTACCAATAGGATATCTATAAATAACATTTCTTTAGCTTTACTGTCTGCCATTTAAATGATCTCTTACTAATAGACAAAGTTTCTTGATTGATTGTTACAATTATATTTTATCACACAAAATCTCCTGGTTGAAGGATTAGCCTTCCAGGTGAATGGTAATCATCAAATGATGTTTTCTAAAACCTAAGAGACACATCAAGATAATATTTGAGCTTGGAGAAGTTATCAAATCAATTATTAAAATACATAAACAAAATTAAAGTTTTTACATAAGAAAATTAAAATGAAAACTTTGCTTTCCTGGGACAGTCCATATTCCTTAGCTGGAGCTAAAATGTTAATGTTGAGAAGGAAGAAATGAACATCATTGGAGTGAAATATCTATGAGTATGTCCCCAAGGTCAACTTATGAAACTGCTCGCAGTTTCACGCACTGGGTTCTTCTCAGCCAGGAGGAAATAAAGGACCTGAAATAAAGAGTTTGAAATGCAAAGAGAAAACACGAAGCCAAGTTGCTTCCCAAGCAAGGCTCAACTTTATTTAGAATAAGCCAGGATTTTTATAGTCACAGGAGAAACCGAAACCAAGTCTAGATTATACTGCAAAGAAAGTTCAGGTGCCAAAGTCCCCAGGTTCAGAAGATCTTCAGGAGGCTGGCAAACTCAGGAGGTGGGCGTGCTCAGGTGATAGGCGTGTTCAGGCAGCTTCTTCAAAGACAAACAAACAGTTAACAGAGAGCATCTGTCTTAGCTCCCAGGTGTTAGCCTCCAAGCAGAGGCTGCTAGATGTCCGATGACTGAAGTGAAGAGGGAAGGTAACAAACTTACAGGGATTCTGGTCCAGAGTGGAGTAAGCATGTCCTTTGTGTAGGCAGATGAAGTTGGAAATGTGTAAGAGTCTCGTAGGTGGAGCAGGTTTAACAACTTTAGTTTACCTCAGTTTTAGCTTTATGTCAACAGGAAAATCTCAGGTAGTCTTCCTAGAAAGGCTAGAGGATTCTTTCCAGAAGGTACTCTTGACTATATATATCATAAAGTCACAAAGGACCTTCAGTATAGCCGACCCACCAAATCTTGCAGACACCTTACCCTACCACAGCTTTGTCCTTCCTTTAAGTTCTTTAATCTGTTTGCCCATCTCATACATAGCAGCAGACTATTTATGGTTCATCTCTTCAAAGCCTGATTTCTGTTCACATCCCATCATTTTTTTTTCATAAGAAACGTTAGCCTAAATTCCTATTTGACTTATTTTAATTCTGCATTTATAGAATTTTCATTAGCCCTGTAGCAGAATTTATAAGACCTCTGTTGTTCCACATTGTGAGACATTGAATTTATTGGTGTATTTTTTTGTTGTTATTTTGGGTTTTTTTGGTTTGTTTGTTTGTTTTATTGTTTTTTTTTGTTTTGTTTTTTGGTTTTTTTTTTTGCTTCAGGCAAGTTGAATTGTTCCTTCAGTTGGTTAATAATAAATTTGATTACTTTATTATATCAAGGATATCTTCTTTCTTCTCCTGAGATTTATAATTAAAAGATTCATAAAATTTGCTGATTTTATTGAAGTCAGTATAGCTTTTATTATTATTTTTTAGTTTTTAAAATTGCATTTCATCAGGGAGTGTATGTGTGTGTATTTTTCACAAAGCTTGTTCTTTTCTTTGTGCCCAATATATGATCATTTTGTGTTTCTTATTTTTACTTAAAGTAAATTATACTCTAACATTGAGTTTTAGTGATAATATACATCAATAGATTTTTTTATCTGCTCAACATTGTTTTTACCTGGTCTTTGGTCTTTGTGATTTGAATTTTTAATGAAATAATATTGGTATGGGAAGGTCTTTTTCATTATTTTTCATTTTGGAGATTAAACCCAGTGCCTACTACATATATGGTAGACTTTTTCAGTCTGAGTATTATTTCAGTTTTCTCAGTCTTCTAAGTTTTGGTTCTTGGCATATCTTGATTCTCATATCAAATTTTAAATAAGAAGTTCATTATTCATTTTCTGGTTCTATATAGAGTCATAACTTTTACATATTCCCAGTTACATAGCTTATAAAAATTAAAATTATTCACTACCAAATTTAATGTTTTAACTAGAACTCTGTCTTCATATATATGAGAATAATAGGCCTTCTTCTCCTTCCTTCTGGTCCCAAGCCTAGGAATCAAACGCCACCTCTCTCTGCCCTGCTAAGCTATTAGCTGTTCACATCTTTATTTGCCAGTCATAAACAACTGGGGTCATGTGCCCAGTGGCTACTAGAGACACTTGTGAAAACAGTCTTTATGGGAACATAATTAGCTTAAGGTCTGTCAGATGCTTCTGGGTCAGAAGACAGAAGACAGATGCTCCAACATTATAAGGAATATAGGAGACTATCCAGGAAGTCAGCTGTCTCTATAAATTGTATAAATTTTGGAAGCTATGTCTTTGTGTTTCCTACATATTCAGTAATATTTAATTCTTTCTCAGATCTCTGACAGTGTTAAAGACTAATTATAGTCTAATAATTGAACTTAAGTTGTTTAGCATTAAATAAGATGTTCTAGCTTTGAAAGAAAGATTTTTCAGATGGTATTGAAAGTTAAAATCAAACATTAGTCAGGTACAGAATTGTAAACTCCTTAAGTAGGGTAGGTGATAAAATTACTTTATCTAAATTTCTGAATATGATGGACTGGATTTTATAAGTATATATAATACAACTTACATAATTGTTATAATTATAAGAAAAGGGACTTTTAAATTGGACAAACATGAGGAAATATAGCTGCTTGTTTTATGAATACTATTATGTTCCCCCCAAAATGGTTTGTACAAGAGTGTCTACATGTAACTTCTGACAACCTGCTCCTAGTTGGTTCTGACTGGTAAATAAAGATGCCAATAGCCAATAGTTGGGCAGAGCAAATAGAGACACCATACCCAAAAAGAGTGTGGGACAGAGATATATGGCTGCTATATGAAGGAGCTAGGAGAGAGAGTCCCAGAGCATAGCCCATTTTGCCCTCTGTCTAGGTCTAGAGCAGCCAAGATAGAACATAGAATTAGATAGTAATAACTCATGATTAATTGAATGGAGGTTAGGCAGTGGCCCAGCTATTGAGTTGCTTGTATCTTTAGTTACCGATCAGAACCAACTGGGTGTAGGTGCCCAGAAGGTAAGTGTAGACACTATCAAATAGCTTTTTTGGAAAACATAATTAGCATTCATAATACAACCTACAGATTCATATGTATAACATACTCTTGTACTATCCTATTCTAATGCAAAAAAGTCAGTGATTTTATACACATTTTCATCCCAACATTGTTCTTCTTCCAAGTATAAAGTTTGGTATTTTTATTCTAACATGAGAAACATTTATTAAACAATATATATGTATATATACACACACACACATACACACATACATATAACATATTGAGCCAAACTTTCCCTCTTTTATGTATAATTAAATATACAAACAAGTATATCAATATGTAAAATGTATAATATGCAAATGAATATGAGTAGTTAGGAATTGCATATGCATATTATTTGCTAAAATTTTCACTGTAATTGTTATGTGAATGAACTTATTTTTTAATTGCTAAGATACAAAGTTCACCTTGGACTTTCATTTAAATTACTTTACTGAATTATTTTGCCATTCTACTAATACAAGACCTGCACAAATTCACACCAGAAGGGGTCACATCCTAGAGAGGTCATGTTGCTAAGAAAGGATCTATCTCTAGTTGATAACTACATACAAAGAAAAGCATAGTTTTCTCCAATGTTTCCATGAGTATATAAGTGTCAGTGAAAGGTGAGCCATATACCCCACAATAGATGTGCAACACAAAGTAAACTTAATGTTATTTTTTTTGATCTTATGATTCTTTTCATTTTATATTAGTTTCTAACTGTGTTTTTATGGAATTGTGTGTATGTATGTGTGCGTATGTATGTGATTCTTGCATTTCTTTTTTTTAAATCTTGTTGTTTGTTTTGTTTGATGGTTTCCCTCCTCCAAAGAGACAGGAGAAAGGTGGCATGTGGTTACATAGAACAGGAGTTAGCGAGGAGCTGGGAGTAAGTGGAGGAAGGGAAGCTTTAATAAGAATACATATTGATTTTTTTCTACTATTAATCTGATTTTGTTTCTTTGGTTTTTTTGTTGTTGTTGTTGTTGTTTTTTGTTTTGTTTTTGTTTTTTTTGTTTGTTTGTTTGGTTGGTTTTTCTGAGACAGGGTTTCTCTGTGTAGCTCTGGCTGTCCTGGAACTCACTCTGTAGACCAGGCTGGCCTCGAACTCAGAAATCTGCCTGCCTCTGCCTCCCAAGTGCTGGTATTAAAGGCATGTGCCACTACCGTCCGGCGATTTTGTTTCTTTGTATAAAAACTTACTACTTTTACTGTGTTAGCTTTCAAAAAATCTACATTGTTTAATAGTTTTGAATTATCTATGTTAGGATTATTCTTCACATTTATAGAAACACAGACCTTAAAATATACAAATTTTGGTGAAATGTTATCTTTTGTGACCATCATTTTATTTTATTTTATTTTATTTTATTTTATTTTTGTTTTTTTCGAGACAGAGTTTCTCTGTATAGCTCTGGCTGTCCTGGAACTCACTCTGTAGACCAGACTGGCCTCGAATTCAGAAATCTTTCTGCCTCTGCTTCCCAAATGCTGGGATTAAAGGCATGCACCACCACCGCCCGTCCTGACCATCATTTTATTAACATTGACTGTTGACAAAATACTCTGTTTCATTGCTTTGTTTTTATGAAAAATTCCATGGCAAAATTAAGTGTATTTATCTGTTTTTATAACTTTGTGTAATCTTTGTGTATGCTGCTTATGCATGGAAATTAATCATGAACATTAAAGAAGAGAGCCAGAAAGGTTAAAAAAGACTCAGGTATAGGTAAATAACAGATAGATAGATAGATAGATAGATAGATAGATAGATAGATAGATAGATAGACAGACAGAAAATAGAATGGTAGATGATAAATAATCTACATTTATTTTCTAGATAATATGATAAAAGTTAGAATAGCTTTTGTACAAAAATCATTATTTTATTAAGTTCAGCTCTATTGTACTTTAAAATTAATTTGGTTATAGTTTTACTTTACTATTAAATGATTCTAGGACTTCTAGAGAGCATACTTGGGAAGAGTAATAAGTAGCTGATTTATTGGAGATGTTTTGTTGCTCTATGGATAAGAAATGTGCAGGAACTTGTTCAAGTAGATAATATTATTTTCACTAGATTTGATTAGTAATATCTCACATTTTTTACAGAGATGTTTAGCGAATATAAGATAAATGCTTTTTGATAAAGCAAATACTGACCCAGATTTTAGAAGAATTCACCTTCCTCATATCTGGAAGCAGGTTTTTAGACTTATATGTTCGGGAAAATATTTCCAAAGATGGAATTTATCAAGAATCTTATAAGTGCCTAATCTCCCCAGTGAATCAGTTACCTAAGCAACAGCATTAAATAACTTGATTACAGAAAAAAGAAATGATTTTAAATATATTATTTGCCTCCCTTACTTTTACCAGAACTTTGAAACCAAAATGAAAGGTGGTATTAAGTAATCTTAAAACTGTTCTTTGAGATAAAACAAATCATAATTCTGAAAAGAATATCAGGGAGATTATCAAAGGAAAATGAATATTAAGAGATGTCATTCTACCCCTCTTCTCCACTTCTTTACAGATTTCAAAGTTTTCATTTTCACTCAAAAATACTTTAGTAAGATTTAATATGCAAATCTTATTGTTAATGCTATAAACTATTATAAATAGTCAGCACTTTTCAGAATTGCCTATTATTTTATGCAAATTACAAATACTGTTACTTGGTTTAGTTACCAAATAAGGAACAGTAAAGAATATGCTTATACAGATTTAGACATATATAGCAATAAGTGTGAATATTAAGCTTTCTACTTTAATATTTTATTAGAATAATCTCATATAAAGAAATATACAACTGTCTTAGTATTTCATTGCTGTGAAGAGATACCATAACCAAAGCAACACTTTAATTTTAATTAATTAATTAGTTAATGTATTTTACATCCCAATATAAGTCCTCGCTCTCTTCCCATTCCCCTCCACATGTACCTCTTCCAGCTATTTTCCCCTACCTTTATCTTCTGAGTATCATCTCACTCTACCACTGAAGTCAGGCAAGGCAGCCCAATTAGAGGAATAAAATCCACAGGAAGGCAACATATTCAGCGACAGTCTCTGCTACAGCTGTTGGGGGCCAAGGATGAAGACTAAGCTGCATATCTGCAACATATGAGCAGGGATTCTAGGTCCTGCCCATGCTCCCTTCCTCTTTAGGTGGTGGTTCAGCCTTAAGGTTTAGTTGGTGGAAGCCCTTAAGGATTCAGGTTAGTTGTCTCTGTAGGTATTCCTGTAGAGTCCATATTCTCTTTATTTTCCCCTATCTTTTCTACAAGACTCCTCAAGCTCCAGATAATGGTTGCCTGTGGGTCTCTGAATCAGTTTACATAGGGTGTTGGTTCAAGCATCTCAGAGGGCTGTTATACTAGGTTCCTGTCTGCAAACAAAGTAGACGATCAACAATAGTGTCATGGATTGGTTCTTGTCCATGTTATGGGTCTCCAGAGGGAGGGGGAAGGTGCAAGCAAACATATCCAAGAGGAACAGATGGGAGTAAATAAACTCAGGGCACAAATCTATCAATTAAAAAACAAAGAGAAAATATAAAGCATCAAAGAAATCAAGAGCTGGTTCTTTGAGAAATTCAACAAGATAGACAAATCCTTAGCCAAACTATATAAAAAGCAGAGAGATAGTATCCAAAGTAACAATTCAGAAATAAAAAGGGAGAGATAACAAAAGCTGGAGAAGTTCAAAAAATTATCGTAGAGCCTGTACTCCACAAAATTGGAAAACCTAAAGGAAATGGATGTTTCTCTAGAAAAATAGCACTTACCAAAGTTAAATCAAGATTGACTAAGCTATTTAAATAGCCCTTGAACCCCTAAGAAAATAGAAACATTAAATAAAAGTCCCCAACCAAAAAAGAGCCATGGCCAGATGGTTTTTACCAAAAAATTCTACCAGACTTTCAAAATAGATATAATACCAATACTCCTCAAACTATTCTACAAAATAGAAACAGAAGGAACATTGCCAAACTCATTCTACATTGCCACAGTCACCCTGATACATAAACAGATACACTATGACTCAACAAGGAAAGAGAATTTCAGACCAATCTCTTTTATGAACACTAATGCAAAAATACCAGATAAAATACTAGCAAAATAAATACAAGAATGCATCAAAGAGGTCATCTACCATGGTCAACTAGGCTTCATCCCAGGGGTGTAAGAGAAGTGTAATATATGAAAATCATCAATATAATACATCATACAAACAAGCTAAAGGAAAAAAAAACTTTGATTGTTTCATTATGTGCTGAAAAAGTTGTAACAAAATCTAACACCCTTTAATGTTAAAAGTATTGGAGAGATCAGGGATATAAGGCACACAGATAAACCAAATAAAGGTAAAGGCAATATATAGCATGTCAATAGTCAACATCAAAATATTTGGGGAGAAACTTAAAAGCAATTCTACTAAAATCAAGGCCAAGACAAGGCTGTTCTCTCTCTCCTTAATTCTATGCTATAGTACTTGAAGTTTTAGCTAAAGCAATAAGACAACTAATGCATATCAATGGGATATATATCAGAGAACTCCTACAGTTGATAAGTGCCTTCAGCAAAGTGGCTGGATACAAAATTAACTCAAATCAGTAGCTCTTCTTTATACAAAGGCTAAGTGGTCTCAGTAAGAAGTTAGGGAGACAACAACATTCACAGTAGCCACAAATAATATAAAATATCTTCTGGAAACTAAGCAAGAGAAAGACCTGTGTGACAAGAACTGTAAGTCTCTAAAGAAAGAAATTGAAGAAGATATCAGAAGATGGAATGATCACCCATGCTCATAGAGCAATAGGATTACCATGCTAAAAATGAATATCTTACCACAAGCAAATTACATACTCAATTCAATTCCCATTAAAATTCCAACACAATTCTTTATAGACTTTTAAAGAATAATTCCTATCTTCATGTGGAAAAACAAAAAACCCAAGCTACCTAAAAAAATCCTGTAAAATAAAAGACCTTCTGTAGTCAACTTTTATAAGGGGAAAATGGCTTATAATTTCAGAGGTTTATCATTATGGTGGGAAGCATGGCAGCATGTGGGCAGACATGGTCTGAAACTGACAAGAGAGTTCTACATTTGAAGATAGCCAGAAAGAGACTCAAATGCAACTGGGCAGAGGTTGAGCATAAGAGACCACAAAGCCCACCCTCATTGTGACATACCTACTCCAACAAGGCCACAGTTCCTAACAGTGCTACTCCCTATAGCCCAATGACTTAAATACCTGAGTCTATTGTGGTCAAACCTATTAAAACCAGCATAATAATACAGTACAGTACTGAACAGTAATTGTTGATAAAATTTGAATATATGAGAAAGATGCATCCACTGAGAGCTAAAAATCATTGGTTTAATATAATAAAAATCATTATTATTTTAATTACTGTGAAAACTTAGTACCTTAGTAGTTACATCATTTCTATCCCTTTCTCTTCCCCTCCAACTCCTGTAGTGTCTGCTCAAGTACCTTTCAAATTGTGACTCATTCCTCCTAAATTATTTTGATATATACGCATACACATGTGCACATACACTCTACATATACACACTACATATACACAGACATTATACACAGAGACACAGATACATGTTTTGTGTCAAAAACATATATATATATATATAAATGACATATATGTATATATATATATATATATATATACAACCTACTGTGTACATTTTATGTGGCTTCTGTGTGTGTGTGTGTGTGTGTGTGTGTGTGTGTGTGTGTGTGTGTGTGAGTGACCATATGGGATCTTACAAACCATCTGGATGATAATATCCAGAGAAGACCAATTGTCCCTCACTCAGTAGCCCTTGAAAGATTCAAGTAATATAAATATATAATAATCCTACCAATATTATATATAGAGTTAGATCCTCTCTCATCTATGTGAAATTCAGCTTGAGAACTATAAGTATGCACATATTATGCAGATGCTTACAGATTTGGGTAGATATGGGGAAATATCAGGTTTGAATTTTCACTCTGTTATTTCAGCTGCATAAACTTAACAAGTTAACAATATCCAGAATCACAACTTTTAGAGAGTTAGGGAAGGATAGTCCTTGTTATATCAAAGCATTGAAGTAAATCTTTTAAAATATGCAATTTCTATTGAAACTAGCTGATATTAACTTTTAAAACTCAACTGTAAGTACTTATCTCTCACTCATATCATGTTATTAGCTCAAAAGCAACCACTGAGGGAAAATTTAAAGCTCCAGTTAACAAACAAGGTATGTTACTACCATTACCAATACTTGAAGGCCACTATAAAAGCATGTACATTGTCTTACACATTCCAACATTGTTATTAATTCATAAAGTGCTGTACATGTAGGAAAAATAAGGTTACTAAAAATATTTTTGAAATCTTAAATTTATGAATTTGATTTCTGTGTCTATTCCTGTGTATGAACATATTCTTTTAAAATTAAACTCACTCCATGATGAACATAATGAATTTTACTGTAGCTTTAAATCCATGTGATTTACATGATCTGTTTGTTTCTTGTGTTGTATAGAAAGCTTTTTGTAATGTTATTTTGAACACACACACATACATACAGATACATAAATATACACAAATACACACACATTTTTTTTTCAGGAATATAGAAGTATATGACTTTCTTGGGAGTCTATCATTTTGTGTTACTTTGAAAATAAAATCTTAAAAAGATTAAATGTGGATTTTTTTATATTATTGTGATTATTTTAGGCATGAACACAAATAGAACTCATTTCAGTAGTTGCTCTTGGCAGGCCAATACAGTAGCTGCCCATTAAGTTCAATCCTGTAATGGTGAAAACATTTTTTTCTTTCTTTTTGGTACATCTTTGTTTTGTATCATACTGTGAATTTCAATAGAAGTAGTTCCAAATTTTCTTAATGGATTTTTCCTAGATTATCTGCATTTAGTTTTGAATGGTTACTTTGTGAGCCACCTCTTAAAATGAAATAAAAAGCAATAGGTTATGGTTAGTTTTCAATGAATTGTTCGTGAAATAGAGTTGGCATAAGTAGAACTATAAAGGCTCTCTGCCCCTCCTTGTTCCAGAGACAGCTGCATAGTCTTTTACAGTGCCAGCCTTGTCCCACAGACAAAATGGGGAAGGTCAGTATGAATGGATTTGGCTGTATTGGGCACTTGGTTATCAGGGCTGCTTTCTGCTCTGAGCTTGACAAAATGTAGATTGTTGCCATCAACAACCCCTTCATTGAACTCAACTACATAGTCTACATGTTCCAGTATGACTCCACCCATGGCAAATTCAAGGGCACAGTCATGCTGAGAATGGGAAGCTTGTCATCAATGGGAAGTCCATCACCATCTTCCAGGAGCTAGATCTCATTAACCTCAAATGGGGTAACACTGACACTGAGTATGTTGAGGAGTCTACCAGTGTCTTCTCCACCAGGGAGAAGGTAGAGGTCCACTTAAAGGGTGGGGCCGAAAGGGTCATCATCTCTGCCCCTTCTGCTCATGCTCTCATGTTTGTGATGGGTGTGAAACACGAGAAATATGACAAATCACTCAAGACTGTCAGCAATGCATCTTGCACCATCAACTGCTTAGCCCCCCTGGCCAAGGTCATCCTTGACAACTTTGGCATCATGGAAGGGCTCATGACCACAGTCCAAGCCATCACTGCCACAAAGAAGATTGCGGGTGGCCCTTCTGGAAGGCTATGGCGTGATGGCCGTGGTGTTGCCCAGAGCATCATCCCTGCATCCATTGGTTCTGCCGAGGCTGTGGGCCAGGTCATCCCTGAGCTGAACGGAAAGCTCACTGCCATGGCCTTCCATGTTCCTATCCCCAATGTATGCATTGTGGATCTGACATGCCACTTGGAGAAACCTGCCAAGTATGATGATGACATCAAGAAGGTGGTGAAGCAGGAATTCGAGAGCACGCTAAAGGGCATCTGGGATACACTGAGGACCAGGTTGTCTCCTGCAACTTCAACAGGAACTCCCACTCTTCTACCTTTGATGCTGGGGCTGATATTGCTCTCAATGACAACTTTGTCAACCTCATTTCCTGGTATGATAATGAATACAGCTACACCAACAGGGTGGTGAACCTCATGGCCTATATGGCCGACATGGCCTCCAAGGAATAAGAAATCCTGGACCACCCATCCCAGCAAGGACACTGAGAGCAAGAAAGAGGCCCTTGGTTGCTCAGGAGTCCCTGTTTCAACAAAGAACATCTCCACACAATTTCCATCCCAGACCCTCATAATAACAGAAGAGACCTATGGAGCTCTCCCTACTTTCTTGAATATCATCAATAAAGTTCACCCTACCAAAAAAAAAAAAAGTAGAACTATACAAAAGAAAATAAGAAACTAAATAAAGTACATAAAGCTGTGCAAAGTAGGGTACTTTTTCAAAAAAGGAAATATATAACTTTCACTTTTTTGTTTTTAAAGTGTACATAGTTGGGGTCTGCTTTATTTTTCCTTATTTTCTTTTAATTGTGTGATACATTCTTTCTTAGGCACTAGTTTTGACTTCCACTGAAAAGATACAGTATCAATGCTACTTAATTTGTAGTATAAATATTTGGATCTGCAATGCAACAAAATGCACTATTTTAAATAGCTTTAGGAAATAATTTATATACAAGGATGAATAATATTAAGAAGATTTTTAGTTATGATTTGACATCCAATAACATTTATCCTGCAAATTACAAAGTTTTAGAATATGAGAGTCATTTTTACTTACATAACTACTACCATGAATCTTGTAGAAAAACAGACATTTATATTTCTAAACACATTCAAATATTTGTCAGTAGACTCACAAATCAAAGTATATCTCACTGTTCATCAATTAAAAGTTTCTTTGAAATGGACAGAGAATATTACAGAAAACTGCAACCAATCAAAATGCAGTATTGAAGATACAAGAAGACTGAAATAATCCCATGCATTTTGTCAGATCAACATGGACTAAGGCTGGAATTCAATAGCAACAACAAAAGAAAGGCCATATCCACATGGAAGTTGAACAATGCCCCATTCAATGATAACTTGGTCAAGGAAGAAATAAAGAAAGAAATGAAAGACTTTAGTATTTAATGAAAATGAATGCACAATATACCCAATCTTATAGGACATAATAAAACCAGTGCTAAGAGAAAAACTCATAGCTCTGAGTGCCTCCAAAGAGAAACTGGAGAGAGCATACACTAACACCTTGACAGCACGTCTGAAAGCTCTAGAACAAAAAGAAGCAAATACACCCAAGAAGAGTAGAGGGAGGAAATAATAAAGCTCATGGCTGAAATCAACTAAGTAGAAACAAAAAGAACTATACAAAGAATCAACAAACCCAGGAGCTGGTTGTTTGAGAAAATCAACAAGATAGATAGCCCCTTAGCCAGACTAACCAGAGGGCACAGAGATAGTATACAAATTAACAAAATCAGAAATGAAAAGGAAGACATAACAACAGAAATTGAGGAAATTAAAAAAAATTATCAGATCCTACTACAAAAGCCTATATTCAACAAAACTGGAAAATTTGAATGAAATGGACAATTTTCTAGACAGATACCAAATACTGAAGTTAAATCAGGATCAGATAAACCATCTAGATAGTCCAATTACCCCTGGGGAAATATAAGCAGACACTAAAAGTCCCCCAACCAAAAAAAGGCCCAGGGCCAGATAGGTTTAGTACAGAATTCTATCAGATCTTCAGAGAACACATGATAGTCTTCAAACTAGTGTACAAAATAGAAACAGAAGGAACACTACCCAATTCATTCTATGAAGCCACAGTTATTCTGCCTATTCTCCCATGGAGATGGAACGGTTTCTGTCTAATGAGGAACTTGTCACAATTTCCTTCCATAGAGGACTTCATAAGAGATTTTTTTCTACTTCTATCATGTTTAATGTTCCAAATAGATTTTAAAAATTGTTTGAGTACCTATTACTTTTAGCTTCAGAAGATACCATGTATATTTAATAGGTATTAAACTATTATAACTGATTTTGATGACTTAAAAACTTGTCAATACTGAATTGTATATTTTAAAATAAATTTTATTAGTTTAATAAAAACAAAAAACAAAATGCAGTGTTGTAGATTGTCGTCCCAACTGATTTATCTACAACTCAGAGATCAGTCCCCAATATGGCTGGAATGATTTAAGAACCAGAGGAATGGGCAGTTTTCTGAGATTATGACTTCTAGAAATGTCAGAAACTATGCATAGCTACACAAAATTTCAAAAGGACTAGCTAAACATGAGTTGAACAATGGTAATACCACTAGACATGAAAATGTGGATGGCAAAAAGCTCATGAGGCCTCAATCTACAAAAAGAACTATAGGGAACTAATAAATGCCAGGAACCAGGAAAAATAGTCTTACCTGAGAAGGAGCCTAATAATTGGTTACCAATTACCACTACACTGAATACATGTTCATAGAAGTAAGATTACACAAATTAATCAGATTATATGTGTGTGTGTGTCTGTGTGTGTGCATAAAACAACAATTACATAAAAAAATGGTCATAAATTTGAAAGAGATCATGGGTAGGGTCAATATATATAGGGTTTGGAGGGAGAAAAGGAGAAATGGAACTATAATCTCAAAAATGGAAAAATAGGGTGGGGTCTGGTTACATTTGAGCCTTAGGAATATTTCAAATCATTCTAATCATTTGAAAAACTTCTGAATTCTTACATTTTTAGGTAGCTGATTTAGAAATATATATTATAGCAATTTCTGCCTCTATGCCAATAGAGAAAACTTGGATTGCACTTTTTCTTTTTTCATAAACTACCATGAACTATAAAAACATTTTAAATGTACTTTCATGCAATGGTCAAGAAAGAACAGACAAAGCAACTCCTCAGCCAGTTCTTTTTTTTTAAAAAAGATTTAATTATTTATTTTATGTATATGAGTACAACATTGGTCTCTTCAGACACACCAGAAAAAATCATCAAATCCCATTACAGATGGTTGTGAGCCACCATGTGGTTGCTGGGAATTGAACTCAGGACCTCTAGAAAAACAATCAGTGCTCTTAACCACTGAGCCATCTCTCCAGCCTTCAGTCAGTTCTTATACACAAGACAGAGCTCCAACTGGCAGGAATGGGACATGTCTTATAAAGTCAACATTGAGTGGCTTCCAGTGACTTCTAGTAATTCTTAAATTATGCAAAATGAAAATCAATTGCTTATCAAGTGATAATATGCTTGGGTAGTTATCACTCTCATTGTTAATTGTTATAGGATATTTGATCATACTGTCAACTTCAAGATTGTGTTATTTACTGGAAAAAAAGTTGTTTTTAGTCATTATGTGACTCTACTTTAGTATGCACCTTTAATGTAATACTTTTCTGCTTGTATATTGTAAACAGGATTAAATATAGTCAAGCAGGGGTCCAGGTTAGTTGAGACTGCTGGTATTCTGTTAGGGTTGCCTTCCTCCTCAACTTCTTCCACCTTTTCTCTAATTCAACCACAGAGGTCACCAGCTTCTGCCCATTGGTTGGGTGTAAATATATGCTTCTGACTCTTTCAGCTGCTTTTTGGGCTTTTTAGAGGGCAGTCATGGCAGGCCCTTGTTTGTTAGCACACCATAGTATCAGTAATAGTGTCAAACCTTGGGACCTCCCACTGAGCTGGGTCCCAATTTGGGCCAGTCACTGGACCTCCTTCCCCTAAGTCTCTTTTCCATTTTTGTATCTGCAGTTCTTTTAGATAAGAACAACTCTGGGTCAGAGTTTTGGATTGTGCGATGGCAATCCCATCCCTCCTCTTGATATGGGAGGTAGACTCTACACATTCTCTCTCCCCACTGTAGGACATTTTATATAAGGTCCATCTCTTTGAGTCCAGAGAATATCTCATCTCCCAAGTCTCTGGTACATCTAGAAGGTCCCCCCAACTTCCCACTTTCTGAATTTGCCTGCTTCCATTCATTTTGTTGGCCCTCAGGGCTTCAGTCCTGTTCTCCTTCTAGTACCTGATCATGTTCCCCTCTCCTCCTCCCTGTCCTCTTTCCTACCCAGGTCTCTCCCTCTATACACTCATGTGATTGTATTCTTCTCCCTCCCAAGTGCTGTTGAGGTATCCTCACTTGACCCCTTTGGCTTGTTAGCCTTCATCAGACACTGAGCCACCAACCAGGCAGCATATACCAGCTGATATGAAGCCCTAACAAATGTACAGCAGAGGACTGCTGGCTCTGGACTCAGTCAGAGAAGATGCACCTAACCCTTGACAGACTTGGGGCCCCAGGATATAGGGAGGTCTGGTGGGGTGGGGGAGAGGGTAGAGACATCCTCTTTCAGTTGGGGGCTGAGGATGGAGGAGATGTGGGCTATTGAACAGTCAGAAGGTAGACTGGGAGGGGGATAAAGTCTGGAGTGTAAAAAAATAAATAAATAAAAATTTAGAACATGATTAAAGAATAAATACATACATAAATAAAAAAGAACAGCCATGCCCATCATATTACACATATCATTTCTTCACTTTGCTCATCCCATCCCTGTGATTCAATCAGTAATTAATTCCATAAGGAAACTTTCATTGTATCCGTTCAATATACAAAAGAACTCTTAAATCTTGGGAGTTCTTAACCATACAGGTCATTCTTT
>JADRCD010234796.1:0-27682 GCA_019843815.1 Montemys delectorum
AAGGTGGGTCTGCTTAATCCTCTCTCACACTGGCAAGGTTACAGGTAACCCCCTCACCTGGGATCTGTTGCTCTTGGCCAAACAGCATAGCAGCTCATACACCTCTCCTGCTCAAGTGTAACTCTCTTCCTGTCCCTAGGATTCCCGGCTGTGGCCAGGGGATGGACCTGAGTATCATGAGACTGTATGTATATGAAATGACTATGTGTGAGAGAAGAAATGGATGCTTTTCATAATTCACATCTCAGATTAAGACATATATATTTATCATCCCAGGAGTTTTGGTTCAACTTTGAAAAATAATGTCATCTACTTATGGTGTACATGTATGGATGACTTGCCTGCCTGTGTGTATGTGAATCATGTGCAAGCCTAGTGTCCATAGAGGCCAGAAGAGGGCGTTGCATCCCTTTCATTGTATTTACAGAGAGTTGTAAACAGTGTGGGCACTGGGAACCAAACCAGGATCCTCTGCAAGAGCAACAAGTGCTCTTAAATACTAAGCTGACTCTATACTTCAGATTTAACTTTTTTTTTTAAATGAGGGAAACATAATCTAGCAGAGAAAGCATAATATCGTAGATAATTGAGGCCTCCATGAATACTGGACCACTGTATACTTGAGTATACTAGAATATAAAGCTAATTTGAAAGTCATCCTGAAACACATGAACAGTTTCTCTATTGGAAATTTGCAGATGACCATTAATGGCAAGAACTAAACTTTTCTAAAGCAGTGACCAGAAAGAGGAAAGCTTAACCCCAAGGGAGCGATTTAGTCCTGAGTTCTTTTAACCTGGTGGTGGGTCAGGGTCACCTGGAAGGCTCTGACAATCCTAAGCGCTTCTTGAGGGATGGGACTTTACAAGTTCTGGTCCGTAGGTCTGGGGGGACACTTTCAACACCCTCCAGGAAATGCTGGTGAGGGGAATACTGAGAAGCATTCATCAGACCATTCCTTTGGAGATTTGGCTATAGATTGGGATGGATCATCTGGGGAACTGAAAAATCAATGCTGCCTGGATTCCATCCTAGGGACTCTCGTTTAGTTTGTATGGAGTATGAGTCAAGCAATAGGCATTGTTTAAAGCTCCCTTGATGACTATAATGCGTAACAGAGTTGGAGGGCTGGTAATGATACTGAGAATGGAGACTCAGATACCAAGAAGAATTGGGTTTCAGAGATTCAGAATGTACGACGTGGTAAAGCACCCCGTGAAAGTCCTCAGAGCCCGGATGAAGTCCTGTCTCACACAAAAGACGTGGAGCAGGGGAACCACGAATAGGGATGCTCAGTGCTTTGTCTGTACCCAAAAGGACCACAGGTGGGTTTCACAAAGCATGTACAAAGCCCTGGGCTAGCTCCCCAATGCTACATAAAAACAATACCAAAAATCCCACATGGGATGTCTTTTTCCCTTCAAACTACAGCTTGCTACCTGAGTCACACGATAGCCAGACACCCAAGAACACCTGGCTGCTGGCCTATAACTGCTCCCTGACACACTGAAATCATTAATAAACCCACCCCTGTGGTAAGCCCCTGTGACTGATGTTCTTTGTTTCAGGTCAAATGACCCATACTCCTGTCTTGATTCTGAGTGTTCTTTTGAGCAGTCTCATCAGAAGTACTTAAAGTCTGAGAAAGCATATGCATTCCACACCACCACTCTCCGCCATTCCCTGCCCAGGGCTTTCATTGGAGAGCTTCTCCTGTGTCACTGCTTCCTGGGGACAGCCTCTGTCACATGACACTTGGACAGTGATAATGGATGGGGGAAGAGCAGACTTGTACTCATGGTCACAAAGCTCAGTGACAGCTTTGGAGAGCCACGGTCCTCAGCCTTGGGGGTGGGAGGGTGTAAAGACCAATGCTCTATGACATTAGACATTTGTGCTTATTATAGTTCTTACTTTTAGATGAGAAACTCTGGCAAGATGGCTCAGTAGGGAAGGATACTTGTAGCTGAGCCTGATGACCCAAGTTTGATCCTTGGGTGGTAAGGAGAGTACTGGCTCGTGCCTGCAAGTTGTCCTCTGGCTTCCACATATATGATATGGCACACGTGCCCATGTGTCCCTGTGTGCACAAACACACACATCATGACTCTAGAAACTCTAGTTTGTTAGTCAGTGAGCAGGATCTAAGGCTACAGTAACTGAGGAGAACAGTATTGAAGGCAACCAAGTCCAATCTGCTGTTTCCGTCCCTGATTGAAGTTATTGTAGTGTGGGTGGTGAAAGGAACGTGCTGTAAGGAAGCAGGGATGCCTGAGGCCAGAGGGCATCTGGAGTGTGCACGGAGTGGGCAGTGAAACTGTGCAGATGGGGGTGAGTGTGGCACAGTGAAGAGCTTGTGGCTGGAGTCCAACCACAGCACCGATGTCTAGCCCCTCACTGACGAGCTGTGCAACCCAGGGCAACTTTAGCTCTCTGCATCTCGGTTCCTCTACTAGAGTTGGGATGGTGGTGAGATAACCCTTATAGGATTGTTGTGAGGAGTAAGTAAGTGAGAAATGACATATAAATCTCAAGCAGTTATCAAGAGTCAAGGCTTAGCTGAACTTATAAAAATACACAAGTATTTGCAAATTCAGAAAGCACTTGGGTAAATCGTTAATAACCACAGAGCTACGTGTGCTCACTGTTGCTTGAGAAGGGGTTTTCCCTTGACGTTGATGATACTGGCTGCTACCATCTATGAGGGCTGGCAGGGGTTTTTGTATATTACTATATATTCTCAAATATGGAATATAAGAGCATGTAATAATGGGAGGTAGATCACACCACAAAGCAGATGGTTTATCAGAATCATTTGTTGATTTATTTCTTTATCCATTAATCAAATGATTGCTGGTGCTGGACACATCGTAATTTCTGTTGCTTAGAAGAATGCGTAAAAATAAAATAATTGAGCTAAACATTTTGTGGGTGCCCATTATGTGCTAGAATTAGAAATATTAAAGCTAGATTATGATTAGAATTAGAGATATAAACTTGAATAAAATAAGAACAATAAACCATCAAAGAGCTGGTACTGCAATAACTCATGCTCTATTGTTCTCTCTCTATCCCCTCCCTCTCTCTGTGTCTCTTTCTCTCTTTCTATTTACCTAGAACCTATGTAAAAAGGTGGGCACGGTATCACACACTTACAGTCCCAGTGATAGCAAGATGGGAGGCAGAAACAGGTACCACCTGAGGAACCAGCTTACCTGGCCTACGGGCAAAGTTCTAAGCCAGTGAGAGATCTGTGGTCCTCTGATCTTCACATGTACACCAAGCATGTAGGTTCTCACTTATAGGAGAGGAGGGGGTAGGGTTCTGAGAGCCAGAGAGCATCATTTGTTCTAATCATTTTGAAATGTAAGCTACACAATACACATGGATGATATTTTCCTAGGAATATCCACATTCCCCCTACTTGCTTATCTTGTTGTTTGCAAAGACAATAAAGGAAGATGAATTCCACAACTGTGTCCAAAGGTTGGCCACCCAATGTGATAAAGCAGGAGCTCCCCTCCAGGGTTAGGAATCCTCAAAGTCCCATCAAAGGACGATGGTGGGCTTAGGAAAGTGTCCTGAGGCTGGGCTGCCCCCATAGGAAGGAGAAAGAGCCACCATGTCTAGCAAGGATCTTTCTCCTCTGCACATGCACCTCCTGAAAACCGGCAGAGAGCTCTCTCATGACAAAGACAAAGGCTGCAAGAAGCAGAATGTTTCTTGGCTAAGCCCAGGTCCCTTTTGGCTTTTACCTTGGTGAGCTCAAAAGAGGTTAGCCAAGGTATAGGCATGGGTTCCTGCTGGATAATTACACAGATGTGGAAGGTCACTTGTCTGGTGTAATTCACTTGAACATGTAAAGCTCTGTAAGTACACACAAAGGACATTTAAAGTCCCCTCCCTTCTAATCCCATTGTTTGTCTCACATTAATTACTTACTACAGCAGATTTAACAATAGCCTTTCCCTTCTTGGCAAACACATGGCTGAATTTTTATTGCTTGTCCCTATGTTTGTTAGTCAACCACCCTGGGGGAAACAGCAACATTAGACTAAATATCAGTGGAGCTTTCTTCCAGATTTTGTGGGCCCAGAGCTTTATGTCTATTGGATGAAATGTTTCTCCACTTTATTAAACTTGGGAGTTCTTCAAGAAAATGTCATAGAAGGGAGTAAAATCTATTACTGGCACCAACGTTGCTACTATTGTATGGAAAGAGATCAAAATAGTAATGTCAGCTATTAAAGCGGGTTAAGGTTGTTCCGTCTACTTTTCCATTGTTTGCTAAGTGAGTTCCGTTGTAAGCAAAGGAGATGATGGAAAAACAATGTGTTATTTCTCTCTCTGTCTTCAATGCTTGGCGCAGGCTCCCATGTAGGTTTGAAGCAGACCCTAGGAAGGCGTGTGAGCTGAGGCCCCGGCACTGGCAGCCAGCTACAATCTCACATCTTGCCACACGCTCTTGGCTGGGGACCCAGTGTAACGCCTTATAAAACACATCTTTCTCTGGGACATGTGCTTCTTCTTTGCATTAAGCATAGGAGAGGGGGATGCAATTAAGCAAAGACTTTACCAGAACTGATGGTCTTTGAAGATGTTCCATTTCAGAGGAGGAACGTTCCCTTGTTAAATCGAATGAAAACAGTTGTCCTAGTGGATTCCAAAGCATCATCAAGAGTCATTTTTTTTTTTTTTTTTGGATATGTGAAATATTTAACGTGTATGAATCTTCTTTCACAAACTTTAGCATAAAAATAACTGGACATTTTCCATAAGCCAGCTTCTCTTAGACTCTGAGGTTTCATTCTCTTCCACTCCTGGGCAGCAAGGCCCTAGTGCCTAGACTGTCACTGTGAGGAGGGAAAGGCTAATGAACACTTTTTTTTTTTTTTTACTCTCACACTAGTCCTCAATCCCCCTGAGTTTGTTGAGACTTGCTTGACAAAAATTTATGTATTTCACAGATCCAACTCTTATATTTTGAAATAGATCTAAGTCAGATCTACGTCATGAAACAATGACAGAAATTGAGTTTACACATCCACCGCCACAGTGAGTTATGATCATTTTTTATGTGTGTTGAGAACACTTAAGATCAACTCTCATCTTTGGAGCTTGTGATCCTTGGCCTAGGGCTGTATAGATCTTTCCTGCCCTGCAGAACTGACCCCTTCTGCTGCTGTCTGTCCACATCCCCACAAACACAAACCTTCCTTCCAATCTCATGAGACCTCTATTCTACTCTCAGCTTTCATGAGCTTGGCTTTTCAATTTAATTTTTCATTTTTAATTATGCGTGTGTGTCTCGCTGTGTGTCTGCATGGTTAAAGCGGATGGGGGTGAAGAGGAACTTCTGCTGATCAGAATGTACTTGCTACTGTTGTGCCAGGAAGCATTCGTGAACCCCAAAAGACCGCCAAGGAGCCATTTCCAATGTAATCACATCAGGGTCTCTTTATTACAAACTCAAGTTTCGGCTTATTCACCATCAATACACTGCCCCAAACTCTCATCAGACAAGGTTTATAGGAAAATAGGAGCAAGCGAGGGGGTGTCCACCCTGGCAAGCACCTAATTGAATGTCTACTATAAGCTGACAGGTGGGTGCTCTGAAGCAAGACTGTATACAATCACAGTCTGAAAGTACATCTGAGACAATCGGACTAATCTTTGATCAACTGTTGCTAGGAGGTAGCTAGGGAGTAACTCTGGCCGAGGACAGCTGTGGGGTCCTTCCTGGTACTTGCATGTAGCTTGGCTTCAGCTGTAGGTCAAGTTCTCAGGGCGTTTTTTTTTTTTTCCTTTTAAGATGGAGGTCAGTTCCAAGATGGAGTAGGTTTGACGTCTCACTACCACTTTTGAGGTCAGTGTGGAGCCCTCTTTAAAGAGCAAACAAACAACAGCGACAACAAGAACAAAAAAAAAAAAAAACAACTAAAAACAGAATAGCGTATGACTAAAAATAGTGTATGGCTTAGCAATATTCCTCTAAGCCAACGTCAGACATACTTATTGCTGCCCTATTTACAGAAAATAGAATCAGCCTAGATGTCTATTTGTGCAGACAAATGCATAAGGAAAATGTGATACATATGTTCTTCAATGGGGAAATCTTACAGTCATAACAAAAAGTTGTGACACCTGCAAGAAAATGCATTAAATTGGAGATCATTGGGTTGAGCAAATTAACCAAGTTCAGGAAGACAAATATTACATGTTTTCCCCATGCATAGGATACATGCATACACATACACATACATACATACATACATACATACATATGAAGAAAGTATTCCTTCTAGACAATTTTATTTCCAACTGTATGTGGTTTTGTGAACGTGCATGCAGTGCCCATAGAGGTCACCAGGGGATGATAGATCACCTGGAGATGGAGTCACAGGCAATTGTGAGCTACCCAACGTGGGTTCTGGGAACCAAAACCAGTTTCTATGTTAACAAAAATGCTTGATTTTAACCACTGAGCCACCTCTATAGTCACAGGCCATTATTTAAGATTGATGGGGAAGTAAGATAATTTCAATAGCACAAACTAAGTAGCTCATGACAACTAAGCATGCACTGGGAAAAAAAAGACACGCCGCCTTTAAGAGGGACAAAGGCAATTTCCACCATAAAAGCACCAGAAAGTGTCCGTCTCACCCATTGCTACCTGCACCAATCAGGAGATTGGGGTCATGAGAGCAGGAGAGCTGTCCCTGCCACTCGCCACCTGCAGAAAGGGCCCCACACCTCGCCTGGGCAGCACAGTAGAGCTGGCCCTGGTGGCAGGGCACTGGTGAGTCACCCCAAGGGTGTGAGTGAAGGAGCATGGGCTGTGGGAGAGCTGGCTGGCTGACCAACTCAGCTACCACTCTGGCCCAGATCCAGGGCTCTGAGTTGGCCCACCTCAAACTCTACTGCTGTAGTGTGTGAAAGGGATGGTCCTGCAGATCCAAATTTGCTGAATCTCCGTGACACAGGGAATCACAGGATATTTGATAGGAGTCCCATTCAGTAAGGATCCAATGTTGATGGTGTAGCAGAAGCCAGAGGCCTAGAATTGAATTGACTCATTGCAATGAACATTTGCAAGTGAAGATACACAGAGGGGTCCATGGTGGGACACACTGTGACGCACTACAGCTTCCACAATAAGAGGCCTTTCTGTGCTGTATTGTTGTTGTTATTGTTGTTTTGTTTTGTTTTGTTTTCACCGGAGGAGTTGCAAGGGTTGGGGACAGATACAAAGGGATGGGGAGATGAGTGGGATTAAGGTGCATGATGTGACACTCACAAAGAATCATTAAAAGATGTTTTTTTAAAAGCACATGAAAGAATAAATTTTATGAAGAGACCAAATGAACAAAGGAGAGATAGAAAATAAGCACGATGAAACACAGTGGCTAGCACGTACATTTAAATTATTCTCCTCATTGGGAGCCACAGAAATGCAAATTCAGAAAACAACCAAGTGCCATATTTCACCCACATAAATGCTAAACTTCAAAATGAGGCTATTTAGTTCTAGAGACAGGGACGAAGTTGCTGCTCTTTTGCACCAGTTCTGAGAGTAGAAAGAGGGTACAATTTTTCACAGTGTATATTAATGGTTTCCAATCACTCCATAATCTTTGTGTTAATAAACAGACTTCTGGAACTCTTTTAAGAATGACAAATACAGACAAACTGTGTTGTACAAACATACTCACTGCAGTCTGGTTTATATCTGCAAAAATTGTAAATAGTTGAAATGAGGAGCAGAGAATGGTATACCTGGAGTGGCTGAGTTAACTGTTCATAAAGTTATGGGATAAATTCAAAAAAATATCCTATGACTTCAAACAAAAGAAAACATGCAGAAGTGAAAATACAAAAAGACGCCTCAGTTCCTAACTGCACATTCTCTAGGTCTTGGGATGACGAAGACCTCTGGCCCTTCCCTTCCCTCTCCCCACCCCCGCCCCTCCTTCCCTCCCCCATTCCCATGTGTCTTCTGTATGAATGAATTTATGTGCACATGGGGCTATGTGCATGCAGAAGCCAAGGATGGATTCAAGTATGTCTCTATCTGTTCTTCACCTTAATGTTTTCCTTTTTTTGATTAAAAAATAGTTTTGTTAATGGAAATTTCACATACAAGTATAATGTATTGTATTCTCTCTCTCTTTTTCTCTCTCTCTTTCTTTCTCTCCTCTCTTTGTCTCTCTCTTTCTTCCATCAAATCTCAACCATTTTCCCCCTAGATTCAGGACTTTTGCTTGTTTTACGACCTATTTAGGTTAACCATGGGCACATTTGTGACCACTGGATTGAAAGTAGGCGCTGGGACCTAGTGAGGTAGCCAGTGGGTAAATAGTTAACTGAAAGGCAATGATTCATCCCAGCCCTGAGTCTGTCCATAATAGGTAAGTCAGCAATGAGGGGTGGGCTTCCCTGAACACCCCCCCACACACACATACACACACATCCATGCCTGACTCTCCATGAGCCATCCTTGTGCAGACCCAGTGCAGACATCGGCAGCTGCCCCAAGTTCATGACTGGAATGGCTGTGTCTTGCCAAGTAGATCACAGCTAGCATCTCTCCTCTTAATCTTCTGGTTCGGCCCTCTGTTCCACAGAACAGAGGCTCCCTGAGCCTTAGAGGAGATGGTACGAATGTCTTGTTTGTAGCCGAGCCCTCAGCCATCACTTATTCTCAGGATCTGCTGCCACCATGGCTCTATTTCTACCATTTGCTGGAAAGAAAGGCTTCTCTCATCAAAGCCGAGTGGAGAAGTTGTCTGCAGGACAGACGTACATATGGACAAGGCAGTTTGACACTTTTTAAAATTCAGCTACAGGGTAATATTCAGTTACCCACAAGGGCCTATGACCTTCTCTGTCATGGAGGTTTCCCAGGTTTATAAGTCACTCTAGTGGCAGACATAGAGCCTTTCCCGTGAAGTGGGCCTCAGATCTAATCTGAGGGTAGTTATTTACCCCCACGCCAGCTGTAGGGCTTCGAGTGAGAACTATCCCCTAGAGACCCAGGCATCTGAACACTTTGTCCCGAGTTCGGAGCGACGCTTGGGGAAGCTTAAGAGGGGCAGCTGTGCTGAAGAAAGCACTTCACCGTGTCTGGCTTTCTACGTAAAAGTCCTGGTAGTCCAAACTCAGACACATCTCCAGCCCCTTCCTTTTATTTTTAGACATTTGTTTTTTGGTGTTTGTGTGGTGGTGGTGGTGGTGGGGGTGGTGGTGGTGGTGGTGGTGGTGTGTGTGTGTGTGTGTGTGTGTGTGTGTGTGTGTGTAGAGACAAGGTCAGCCTTGGGCAGTTTCCTTAGTTGTTTTCTGTCTTGTTTGATGGGACATGTTTCCCTAGAACCCATTCTTCTAGGTTAGCTGGCCAGTGAGCCCCAGGAATCTGTCTTTGTTTCCCTCACACAGAGTACAGTTGTGTTCCATCATGCTTTTTCTTTCTTTCTTTCTTTCTTTCTTTCTTTCTTTCTTTCTTTCTTTCTTTCTTTCTTTCTTTCTTTCTTTTTGTGGTGGTCTTGGGGATTGAACTCAGGTCCTCGTGTTTGCGCAGCAAGCACTTTACCAATGTAGCTATCCTCCTGGCCTATTTATTTTTGAGACAAACTCTATTCGGCCCAGGCGAGCCTTGCTCTGCTTCTGTCTCCTGAGTGCTAGGATTATAGGTTTCACTACCACAGCCAACCTTAATCCATTCATTCACTCATAAGGACCATTGACGACCATCTGCCAAAGGTCCCAACTCCTTACATTGCCATATTGGGGACTTAAGCTTCAACATTAGCTTGGCTTTATTATTCTGTGTGTGGGGGGAGTTGGTGGAATGGGGAGAGGGTTACACTGGAACCCCTGAAGGTCTCTGTAACACTGAGAAGAAGTCTGCAAGCTGCTCTAATGAGTAAACCCCTTTGCTCCTTTTCAGCACTGTTAACATTTTGGGTTGCGTAATTGTTTACTGGGGTAGGCATAAGGAGTGCTGTCTGGTTCATCATTATAAACTATTTAGCGTGTCTTCCTAGTTGCCAAGTAGTAGCTCCATTCCCAGCCACGGCAATAAAAATGATGTCTCTGGATATTATCCCAGTGTCCTCAGGGGGTCCACAGAGAACCACTGAGAATACCAATGGGCCACACAGAGGATGTTCATTCCTGAGTGAGTGAACATGATTCTCCTGCCTCTCTACACCTGTAAAGCAAGTCTGTCCGTTTTATTCATGCCCACTGTGCTAAACAGTGTTGGGTTTTTGTTTCGCTCTTTTTTTATTTTAGAAAAAAAAAAAAGTACCACAAGTGTGCTGTTAAAATTTTTAAGTTTCTTATTTCTATGCCGTACTTAGAGGCAATTTGAAGAGGTTCCAGGGAGAACCTGGCTTCCTGTGATTCCCATTAGTACTGATTTAAAAATCTGGCTCCAGTCTAGAGCAATTCCATTGTGTGTAATTTTACATTTTCTGTAGTCTGAAAACACATGCACATTGAATGTTAAATTGCTGATGGATATATCTAATATGTTAACTGTAATTAGTTCTGGATGAGAGGGGAAAAAAGTTAATATAATTTTGTTTTTAGTGGACTTTGCAGTAATAATAACAAGGAAAAAAGCCCTCCGAGGTCAAATCCATAGCTCATTCTGGCTTATGCAATGACCTGACCTGTGTGCCTAGTGAGCACTGCCCTGCTTAGGCCAGAGCTTCCCACTGCTGTTTTCTATAAACTACAAAGGCAATCTGTGTGCTCTGGCAGCTTGCTCTTTCTCTTTCTTTTTCTTTTTCTTTTTCTTTTTGAATAAAAAAATGTATTAAAGAATTGCTTGGGAAGAGGGGGCAAGTGATTCCAGTAAATGTATCTTAAATGTATGTATGGATATGGGATATGGGTAAGGTGTGTATTTTACAAGGCTGCTGTTGCTTTTTTGTATATGCTTGCTTACTGGAACTCAAGATCGTTTCTAGTTATCTTATTAGTCATAACACTAACATTACTGATAAAAGCCACACATTGCCTATAAGAACTGTATCCCTATCCCAGCAATGACACAGCCCCAAGCACCAGGAGTGTTGAAAGGGGTAAAGGAGTTTATTCACTAGAGCAGACTGCAGGCTTCTCAATGTTGCAGAAACCGCCAGTGGTTCTAGTATAACATGACCCACTCCCAGAAAAATAAAGCCAAGCTCAAGTTGAAGCTTCATTGCCCAAAAGCTTGTAGCACAAGATGATCCTGGAGTAAATACCAGGCTTTGGCCAAATCAGTTCATTGAAAGTACTGTCCTTTAATGAGAAGTCCCCAAACCACCTCCTGACAAACACAGCTGCATTAGTTGGCTTTCTAGCGCGGTGTCAAGATCCTCAAGGTAAACTGTTTATGAAGAAGAAAGGCTTTGCTCTATTTCACAGTTTACAAGTTTCAAATGGCTGCTTGCTTGGTCGCCTTCCCTTCAGATCTGTAACACAGTGACGGAAGCATGTGATAAAAGAAGCTGTTCTCTTCATGCCTGCCTGGATGCAGGGAGAGATGGGAAAAGGATCAGGATTCCAATACACTCTCCATGGGATGCCTCCAAAATAGTGAGAGGACCTGACATTCTCCCATTATATTCTGCCTTTTAAAGGTTCAACCACCTCCAAATAGTACCACAGGCTGGGAACCAAGATTTTAACACATCGGTGTTTGGGGGAGGGCACTCAAGATTCAAAGCCCCCTACACATATGTGTTTCTGCTTAAGGGCCTTGCTGGTCCAGAAATCGAGGGTTCCAGATGAAGGGCATTCTGCACTAAAAGCATGATTTTGTTCTCTGTAGAAGAAGGGGAAGGTAAAAAGTCAGCCCAGTTAGTGTTCTTGGCCCCCATAATGGTCTTGTCGTATTAAGGGCATGCAAGGTGATAGCTGGTAAGAACAGAGATTAGTAATATAGATGTTGGGGTGCTGCATCTTTGGAGATGTGATCTTTAAACATGTATGTGGTAAACTCTATCACTAGTGCATGGATATACTTATCTAAACGTGCCAAGTGTAATTATGAGAATATCTAACAGATTCTGGTAAGCATGAGCTTCTGGAGAGGACACAAGATGTTTTTCAGTGAAACTGTAAAAGAAGAGTAGAAAGTTGTTTTTATTAAATATAAAGATGATTTCCAGAAATGTTATAGCATTAATTTCCTGTCCGACTATCATCTGTCTGTCTGTCTATCTATCTATCTATCATCTATCTATTTTTCTATTATCCGTGTGCCTATCACATCTGTCTAGCTAGTTATCATCTGTCTCTCTATGTATATATGTATGTATGTATGTATGTATGTATGTATGTATCTATCTATCTATCTATCTATCTATCTATCTATCTATCTCTACCTATCTAGCATCTATTTTTCTATCACCTTTCTTCCTTTCTTTCTTTTTCTCTTTCTTTTTTTGTTTGTTTTTGCTTTTTTTTTTTTTGAGACAGGGTTTCTCTGTGTAGCCCTGGCTGTCCTAGAAGTCACTCTGTAGACCAGGCTGGCCTTGAACTCAGAAATCCGCCTGCCTCTGCCTCCCAAGTGCTGAGATTAAAGGCGTGCACCACCACCGCCCAGCTCTTTCTTTTTCTTTCTCTCTCTTTCTCCTTTTCTCTCTTTTTCCCTTTCTTTCTTCCTTTCTTTCTTTCCTTCCTATCCATTATCTTTTCTGATGGACCTAGGAGGGAAACATACCTGGCTTTCATCTCTTTCACTTTCTAACTGAAAACCCTTAGTCAGCAACCTACATGCCCTCAGCTGGCAAATGGATATAGAAACTATGGTACGTATATGTCACGGGATACTACTCAGCTGTAAAGAAATAACCATCATATTAGGTAAGGTCACCCAGACACAGAAAGCAAATGTCCCCCGTTCTCCCTCATCTGAGATTCCTATCTCTAAACCTTCAACTGTGAGCACAGCTCCCAGAACAACTGCAGAAACCAAAAGAAATCACTGTGAGGAGTGGTGTATGTGTGTGTGTGTGTGATAAGATGGAACACATTTGGGAATATATCAAGTCTCATTTCATGCACTGTGAAACGAAACAGACAACAACAGTACCTACTTTCTGGTTGCATAGGATTAAATGAAAAACCTGAGGGTCCAGCACCCAGTCCCTGTTCAATTAAAGAAGCCACCATTGCTATAGTGGGCACTGGGATTGTGAGCATCTCAAATCCCACACACAGCAGGAACAGAGTTGCCTTTAGCTCCAGGGAGTAATTCAGAGCTTTGTTTAGGGCCCTTCTTATCAGAGGCTTGGGAGGTTCCAGATCAGCAGGAGACTCGTTGGATATGAATTGCTATGGCAGAGGAGGTGAATCCCACAGTGCCACAGAAGACAGCACTCTACCCTCCCTCCGTCCAATCTTTGTGAGACTGAACTTGAAGCCTAGCCTTGTTAGCCTGAGTGAGCATGCCCACTGTCTGAGATGACTGCCAGATGCGTGCACGAGGCTGGGAAATGAAGGCATGCAGGACAGAGGAGCAGGGACCCAGTCGCACAGGAAGTTTAGTATGGGGGGAAAGCTTTGTGGCATCTAGTACTGCCCTAGATAGGCTATTTGAAAAACCTACGAGGGAGCCTGTGGTCATTTCCTAGACAATCCGGTTTGTCCTTGCATATCAGAGTGTAAGAACCATAATCCTAAACATCCCAGCACCTAGCACATCACCAAAGGCTGTGAGACTTATGTACGTACACTGAGTGAGAGGCTGGAGTGGCGTCTGGTCACACCAGATCCAGTGAGGCTACAGCAGCCCTTGGGGACTGGTTCCCACTCCTCAGCTAACTTTACAGCTCTCACTGTCTCCATTTCAGGGAGTCTGCAGTTTTCTGGAAGATCCGATGAGCTGCCTCTTGGTCCGGAAGCTGTGGCGTGCCTTGGCTAAGTTGCCTTTCCAGCTTTCAGCTTTGCTAATCCAAGACAGAATGGCTAAAAAAAAAAAAAAATTCTCTGGCTCACGAAGATGAAGCTAACTTGTAAGGAGATAAATTATAATGACCACATACAGAAAAGTTTTGGAGGGAAGAGGAGCCTCCAGAGACAGCCAGAACTCTTTGGTTACAAGATCAATGCCAAATATAAGATCGTTTGTATCACAGAGAATACACCAAACATCTCTCTATGATTATCCCCATTTTAAGAAGTGGTTTTGTGTTTTGACTTAGTTTAATTGATGGGAAAGGGTGGTTTCAGAGGCGAAGTGCTTTCTTCTCTCGTGAGCTTGTATGCCTGCCATCAGGCCTAATCACTCACCTCTTCAACTCCTGGTCCATTTTAATTTTCTCCTAATTCCTGGGCTCCTCCCCGAGATTCTCAAACGCTAGTTGGGTTGTTTCTAACAAAAAGCATGACCGGACTCAGGAGCAAAGCCTAGCTCCAGAGACAGGGCCAACTAAACACTGGAGCACATAGACCTACTCTTGTCCCTAGTCCGCCAAACCTCAGTCCTTGAGGATCCTGAAGAATTCAAAATCATACATAAAATAAACATGCGAATGGCACCTTTCCTAGTTACAAGACTCTCTCTCTCTCTCTGGACTGCTTCAGATCCAAGGTTTTCCCTTGGTCATTCTTTCCCCCATGTCTGGAGAAACAGAGTCTGACCCCATGCAGATGGGCCCTGCACAGGGAAGGAGGAAGCACGGACTCACCAGAGGTGGGTGTGGGTGTGGCAGAACCTCTGGGGAAGTGAGGTCAAATCAGTCTCCTTGAAAAGCATCCGTTTGCTCAACTCCCAGGATGCTGCCTATTCACGAACAAATCCTTCCGAGCTCGCCTGCCCTCCTCAGGCAGGCCTCTCCCAAGGGAATTTCAGACAAGCCATGCTGAGTGGTGCAATTTTTTTTTTTTTTAATGAATTCAGTGGTTAACTTCATTCATTCCTCTTCTCTCTTCACGTTCCCAAAATACAAGTGTTAATGTGGCACTTTCCAAAATGCCTATACTATTCTGTTATGTCGACACATCTGCCTGCCTGCCTGTCTCTCTATCTGTCTGACTGACTCTTTAGCTATCCTCTATCTATCTTAATCAATAGCTGGATGGCTCTGAATCCAATTGCTGTATAACAAGTCACTTCAAGATTAATGACGTCAAACAAGGACCATTTGGGAGCATCTGTAGGTCTGTGGATCAGGAGTTTGGGTCAGACATGAAGTAAGAGCTGGTTTACCTTAGTCGGTGGCCTCTGTGGTGTCAACATGAGGGACTTCAGCAGTTTGAGGTCATGTGACTATTTGAGTGTTTGCACCTATAGAGCCCTCTGCAAGTACCAGGTCTGCTGAGCTTTCTCCCTGAGCTTGCGCACATATGTACTTTGTAAGGTTGATTCCCTTGCTCTAGGGCAGTGGTTCTCAACCTTCCTAATGCTGTGACCCTTTAATACAGTTCCTTATGTTGAGGTCACCTCCCAACCATACAATTATTTCTTGCTCCTTTGTAACTGTAATTTTACTACTATTATAGATCCTAATGTAAATATCTGATGAGCAGGATATCTGATTTGTGACCCCAAAGGGGTCATGACCCACCCGCAGGTTGGGAATCACTGCTTTAGGGCATCTAGGAGTTATTGTGTTCCTTCCACAGTATTGCACAGCACCAAGTGTGAGAGCGTTAGTGAATGATCTTGGAAATTGCAAAGCTTTATGAACTCGCATGGCAGCAAAGGCAGATGTAGCAGCATCCCAGTGAGTGAGGAATGGCTCTCCTCTGCCTCTTGATGGGAGTAGCACTAAAGAGTTTGTGGCCATGCTTTAGAACCAGTTGAATTTATCTCACTTGGTATACATGAAGATTTTTAAAGTCCTAAAACCTTGAACTTTATTCTCAGGACACCAGCGTTTGGTAATTTAACCCACTACTCGGGACTCTTCCACTCGAGACCTAGGATTTGTGGCTTTAATTTCCTAAAGAGGAAAATATGAAGTAACAAAGGCTAGCACCATGCCTCACTTGTTGCTCAACATCAAGCTAGCTAGCTGCTTACTTCCAGAGGAACACCTGCATGGCTGGTTAGGCAGTAGCTTCAAGACTGTGCAGACGTTGGGGTGGGAGAAAAGGCATCAGGCATGGGGGTCCGTGTCTGACCCTCATTCCCTAGATCCGCGCTTTCCCCTCGCTGACTACAGCCTCCTGTTTCCCTTTCTTGTCCAGATGCCTTACAAGTCAGCTTCCCGTCTTCCTCAGGCGTGCCGTTGCTGTGATAAAACACCAGGACCACAACCAACTTGGGAAAGGGAGGACTTGGTTTGCTCACACTTCCACAGCACAGTCCATCCCTGGAGGAAATCAGACTGGGAACTCAACCAGGGAAGAAACCTGGAGTTACGAAGCTGATGGAGAGGGCACGAAAGAACATCGCTTGATGGCTTGCTTCCCATGGCTTTGCTCAACCTGTTTTCTGATAGCACCCAGGACCATCCACCCTAGGGTGACTGTGAGTGGGGAGGCCCTCCCATATCAATCATCAATGTATCACAGGCTTGCTCACAAGCCAATATGGTAAAGACATTTTTTTTTTCACTTGAGGTGCTTTCTTCCTAAAAGACTTTTGTTTGGGTCAGGTTGACTTAAAACTGGGCAGCAAAATCCAGATAGCTTACAAGTAAATTTACCTCATCCAACAGCTAATCCCATGCTTGTGAATTCCTTACTTCTAATCTCCATGATTCTCTCCAGGTCTCGGGGATGAGAAGAAAATTCTCAACTCACTTGGTCAGGGGGCTACTCATTTTATTACACAAGACCGAAAAAAAGCAGTTACAGTGGTTTCAAGGAAAGGTAATTGAGCATACATGTATATGTATATATATATATACATATATATGTGTATATTATATATATTATATATGTGTGTGTGTGTTTTAACAGAAAGAAAGTTAGAACAACCACTAAAAATTTAAACTTTAACAAAGCCACATGCCATATAAGAAGATGGCTGTACCCAGCACTGCCATTAGGTCTTGAGCTAACTCTGCACAAGTCACTTATATCATCTTGGATCCCAATATATTCAGATGCTGGAGCACTTTGAATGAAGAATGTTCACCATAGGCTTGGGTATCTCAACCCTGGGTTTGCAGTTGGCAGTGCTCTTTGGGCAGGTTTAGATGGTACAACCATTCATTGTATGTGCTTAGCAACTTAAGGGGAAAGGGTATATCTGGTTCACAGTTAAAGGGTTTAATCTATCATGAGTGAGTCAGGAGCTAAAGGCAGCTGATTACATTATATCCACACCCAGGAAGCAGAAAGTAATGAATGCTTATGCTTAGCTCAATTTCTCCTTTTTTATATGGTCCAGGATCCCAGCCCAGAGAATGGTGCCACCAACAGTGGATATGTCTCCTTGCCTCAATTAATCTAGTCAAAGATTATCCTCCAGAAACATAGCCCAAGGCTTAATCAGGTTGACCACTGATATTACCCATCACACTGACATTGATAGTTATGACTGTAGACAGAACAAATGTCAGCAAGATAACAAATTCTTTTGAGTTCATCAATGTAGTGTAAGGCAGTCATGGGTAATAGTAAATGTAGTCACAGATACCACCCAATGAAACTTTATTAACACATACAGTTGGTGGGCCTTAGTTTGCTTACTTTTGTTCTAGAGCTAACCTACCTGGACTTCTAGTCAGACCTAACATTATTCAGATATGTGATGTTAAAGAAGTAATGTAATCTCTCTATCCCTCAGATTCTCCATGTATACTATAGGGAATAATAGTGCACCTGTGCTGTCAGACATGGCAGTTTCTCACATGTTATATGCAAATACCCATGTCTATAAGTACTGCAGAGAAACAACTCATTCTACTTTATGGTGTAGAATTAAAATATCTCACTGAGTGTGAGCTAGGACAAGAATAGTTAAACTCTTAAACCATGGGGGAGGGAGGAGTCTGGAGAGATGGCTTAGCAGTTAAGGGCACTGGTTGCTCTTCCACAGAACCCGGGTTCATTTCCCACACCCACATGGCAGCTAACAACTGTCTGTCTGTAACTCCAGTTCCAGAGGATCTGACACCCTCATACAGATAAACATGCAGACAAACAGCCGTGCACACACACATACACACACACACACACACACACACACACACACACACACACGTTCTCAAAGCATTTAGTGCATGGATAAGATATATATTTGACTCTCTCAGTAGCTTAGGTTGCAATTAAATTCCCCTCCTCCCTTCTTCCTCCTTCTCATCTTCTTCCCCCTTCCTTCTTTTATTTCTCTTCATTATATACTAAGGAAACTGAACCAGAGGGTTAAATGCCTTGCCCATGGGCACATATATGGCAAGTAGCTCATCTGGGGTCTGAGCTCCTGTTATCTTACCCCTACTTGGGAGAGAAGAGATGAGAACCACAAAAGATTAATAATATCATGTATGTTCAGTAATGTTGAACATCACTTATTTTCACACAATGTTGCTGTTTCTATCCAGCGTTTGAGTTCAGCCTTCCTTCCATTTTTCTTCAGCCCCTTGGGTGACTGCCCACACTGAGTGTCCTGTCAGGTCCGTATTCACCTGTTACATCCTACAGCCTTGCAAGCACATCTGAATCTTAATGGTCAAGGCTGTGAACTCTCCATCCTTCCACTCTCTCTGGGAGTTTTCTCCGACTCCCTTCCTCTCGACTCCTTGCTTCTTCTCGCCCCAGTTCATCTCTTTCTTCTTCTCCACGACTTACTCTGATTTGAAAAGGAGCCGGGAAAAGAAAAAGAGCATTTGCTTCGGTAGAGGTAGAGACACAGAAATGTGCAAGCCAGGTCAAAGGGTCACGCAGACTTTTCACAAAGGCGCACTTCATGGAGTGTGACTCGCTGAGCTTTTCTATTCCCTATCTTCCTTCAGGACAAAGTTGATGTACGCAGCTGGAGGCTGTAACTTGACAAACCAAGAAAGAAGATGAATAAAATTTCCTGTTTTCCTCTCCTACCCTGGTCTCTCTGGACTTGAGCTACAAGGCCACCTTCCAACCAGATGTTTCATCCCTCAAAGTTCCTTTCAGAGTCTCTGCGTATCAATTACTCTGCACACGGCACCACCTGATCTTAGTTCCAATTATTACAAGCCCACTCCATCCAAGTGCCTGCTGAGACGCAGGGCCTCTTGGGAACAGCCAGTGAATGTGGCCAGCATGAGACACGGAACCAGGGAGTTGAACTCTGTGCTCTCCCATCTAAGTTAAGTACCACCTTAGCAGTGCCCTTCCAATATGTCATTTACTGTGGCAGGGTTCCACATGGCTCATCTAATCCTATTAGAGAGATCCTAACACTGTCCCCACCCCATGGGTAATTACCTGCCCTGGTTTCCATACCTCATAGAGCTTCTCATGCTTCTTCTCCACTCTGTACACTGCTGCGATCAGAAAAACAAACATTTGGCAAAGCCACATGGGTGGAGAAGCCTCGTTCTCTGCAAATAACTCATCAAGTGCATTGCTTTCAGTCCCTGCCTGGGTTGCTGGACAGGTTGTTTCCCCCTTTGGCTGCTCCTGTTCTTTGGAGACCTGTTTGCATCAATTTTAAAGGTCGGTCTCCATCCTCTGAGGTTACACCCAGCTTGCTGGATCCCGGGACTCACTGCCAAAAATAACGTAGATTTCTTCAGCTTCTTCCCAACCTAACTCCCAGACATTCTGGCCCACCTCTTTTTACACTGTGTGATGTGGAGCAGAGAGGGTGGATCCCCTGCATAGCAAATCTCTTAAACAGATTTTTAAGATGAGCTTCAAGCATGACACATATCTACATTTGCCCTGTTCATGACGAGTGACAATCCACCAACGGGATTAGTGGCGGGATTGTTATTAACAGTCTCTCCCTTACAAAACAGAGATGCCTTTGGGGGCTATTAATAGCTGGAAACATCTTGTCATTAATTTCTTTGTATGTGAGGATAATACTGTTTCCAGAAATCATGAGTTTTCACACCTGATATGGCTTATGAGTTGTTCCCTGAGAGGTCATGGTTTTCATATTAGATGTGGGACGCCATCCTATGCTTTTGGCTACAGGGCTCCCAAAGCAACACAAGCCACTGTTGTCACTACTGGCTGCCCATTAGAATGAGAGGGTGAGAGTCTACTGCTGAAGACACCACATGCTTTGTTTACAGAGAAATCAAGCTGGAAGCTTCCTCCCTGCTGGCTAGAGCACACAGTACCAGAAGGCGCTATTTAGGTTGTTTGGGGAGAAAAGTCAGTGATTTTACCCAGCTGTGGATCCTGCATTCTATAATACCACCCTGCTAGGCAAGATATGCTAACTCTTGCAATAATGGCGGCAGATCTGAGGAGTGACCAACCACTCTCTCATTGCATTTGAGGACTGCTTCCTGGGAGGGAACACACATCTGGTGCTATAAGTTAAATCAAAATCTTTTTTTTATTAGATATTTTCTTTATTTACATGTCATAGGATTTCTCCTTTCCCAGTTTCCCCTCCAACCCCCCCCCCAAAAACAACAACAAGAACAAACCCCTGTTCCCTCCCTCCTCCCCCTGTTCGCCACCCCACCCTCTCCTGCTTACTGGCCCTGTCATTTCCCTACACTGGGCACAGAACCTTCACAGGGCCAAGGGCCTCTCCTCCCGTTGATGACCGACTTGGCCATCCTCTACTATACATAAGGAGCCATTAGTCCCACCATGTGCACTCCTTGGTTGGTGGTTTAGTCCCTGGGAGCTCTGAGGGTACGAGTTAGTTCATATTGTTGTTCGTCCTAAGGGACTGCAAACCCTCAAAATATTTTTCAAAACAAGAATTATTTTATGTATAGGAGTATACTGCAACCACACCAGAAGAGGGCATCAGATCCCCTTACAGATGGTTATGAGCCACAATGTGGTTGCTGGGAATTGAACTCAGGACCTCAGCAAGAGCAGTCAGCACTCCGAACCACTGAGCTATCTCTCCAGCCCGATTTTTACCATTTATTAAAGTCAAAATCACACTTACTGCTTGAATATTTGTTTTGGTAGGACATGAGCATCTTCAACACCTTTTAGAGTTATATGATATTTTAAATTATAATTGTCACACTGATATATACTGTAGAACAGGAAAAAATATATCAAGAGTCATTTCAGAAATTGTTGAAAAAATTCTGTCCTAATTCTAGGCAAAAAATCCATTACCAGCCTCCCCCTCACCCCCCCCCCGCCCCAGACACACACACATGCAATCTCACCCTAACCCTACAGAGCAGTGGTGGGGTCAGCTCTTCGACATTCCCTCCTTTGGGGCTTGCTCACCCACACCTTTGCCACCAGGACCAGCTCCACTGTGCTGCCCAGTTGAGGCACAGGGCCTATTCTTCTGAGTGCTTCTACCGATGAGAGATGGGGCCAGCTCTCTAGGGCACTGCAGCCAGTGAGGGGCGGAGCCAGTTCTTCCCAGTCCTTGGACATCTACGTGGTCCCAGGCAGCTACCCAGACCAGGAACATCTCCATGTTTTCTAGTGATAATGAGCCACGGACACCGACACAAACGCTGTAGCTGCATAGCCACTGACCCAGACATGGCCTTCAGCAGGAGTACGGGTTGTGACTTCACTATGGCTTCAGGTGCAGGGCTGGCTATTCACAGCAGGCTATTCCTCCCCACCCTTACGTCTTCAGTTCCATCTCTCTTCATAATACTCAAGCTGCTCCACTTCTCTTTCTCTCCCATCTGTCCATCTCACATTTTAGTGTCTCCCACTACAGGCAGCCTACTCGGCTGGCAGGCCTCTGGGTGACCTTCTCTGTACCTCATGGCTTCAAGAGGGCCTCTAGGTATCTGCAGTCCTCGCTGGAAGGCATGGCGGTGGGAGGGTCTCTGGATAGCTTCCTCCTCCTATGTTTCACCGTGTGCCGCAGGCAGGCCTCTGAGATTACATCCAGCTTGTGCTGTGCATTGGAGGGCATGCCTGTGAGCGTCTTTTCTGCCTGCACCGTGGGGCACGGTGGTCAGCAAGCCGTTTGCAGAATACTCAAAATGGTGATCTTGCAAGCAACTGGCTTGTGTCTGCCCCACATCAATTACACCCAGTAAAGGTACCGTTGTGGCTGAATACTGGCTGCATGGTTAGAGTACAGCAACAGCTGCTCTCTGCTTTCAGGAATCTCACATACCTATCTCTTCTATCCCAGTCCTGGGATGCCTACCATGTCAGCCTGCCTATGGAGACATCACTGTCACCACGACACCAGGTGGCTAGATACTGGCCCAACTTCACAAGACAAAAGCTGCTAGCATCGGCTGTCCCAAACAGCAGTTTTTAAAGGCAGAAATTCTGACACAGTGCATTCCACAAATATGTTAATTTGATACTTATGCACCAAACAATGACTAGTAGGGAAATAGTGAAAGTCTTTGATTTTCATAATTAAATCATTATTTTCTATAAAAATAGCCCTTTGTTTTTAAGTTGTATTGGTGTGTGTTTGTATGTGTGTGAATGTGTATAATTGCAGCAAAGTCCTACCATCTGACAACGGCAAGGACTCCAGAAAGATTTAAGATTCATTATGCATTGTTTTAAATTAAGTTTTTGTCTTTGAGCAATCAGAAACCTATTACTGTTGTCAATTTTTTTTTCCAGTCTTCACATGCAGTTATGCGACCTATGTCACAATACATATTTAAGGAGGCGTGTTCTAGACAAGTAGATTTCCTAAGTGGAAAAGGGTGTATAAATAATAAAAGTCTTTCCAATAATAGACAAAATCACCAGGTCACAGTCTGGGATTATATCTAGCTACCTCATGTCTTAAATAGCAACCATTTTAAACCACTTACTGAACACTCACAGTGTCTTAGGCATTGCATGCCCTGTGCATTTCTACATAATTAGTCTTCAACAGTTCCATAGGCATTATACAGAATTCTATAACCATCTTCTACTCATAGTTGAGGAGCCAGAAGTCAGAGAAAAAAATCAGTGCCTAAAGTCACAGTTAGGAAACGGTGAGGCTTGACACTCACCCCGGCAACATGACCCCAGCGCTTGCCTTGCATCAAAAGGAGGATGATGGGATATTGGTTCTGATTGAAGTACACCGGTCTGTATGAGATGATCCCTCTTAGTCTGGGGTTGCTGGCCTTTATTTCCCTCTTTTATTACTTCCATTTGGAACCATGGCTTTCTGTTTTAAGCGGCCCCCTAAGATCAACTTGAGCAATCTCCTCTCGGTGTCTATATCTCATATAATCACCTCCCTTAGGATGCGAGCTGGACCTTAATTAATTTACCTCAGACAAACAGAACATTGTTAAGCAGATGGGATTTCACTTCTGAGGTTAGATTACAAAAACCCTGTTTCTTCTGCCTTGCTAGGACTCTTTTCTGGCTTTCTCTCATTTGCAGAGTTTGATGAAGCCTGTTGCCCTACTGAGAGGGCCAACATAAGTTGCATACCTCAGTCCAAAAGCCTGCAGTCAACTGAATCTGCCCGATAGCCATAGGATGCCTTTGGCTTTGGATTTTTCTGTAGGGGTCTGATTTACTAACACAATGGACACCTAGAATGAGCATCTATCTGCAGTCTACTTTTTATGTAGGGTGCATTAAGCATCCAGTTTCCAATTTTCACCACACCACCTATTGAAAAGTCCAAATTAAAATGATTAAATAATCCATCATTTATATGTATATTTTCATATATGAAAATCTCTTTCATAATTTCTTGACATTGGTCTATTTGTGTTTTCATTTCTTAAACCTTGCCTTGGCTTTGATGATTTGATAGAATATTTCAGTATCTGCTAGTGTGTGGTCTCTGGCATTACTGTTTCATAAATATCTGGTGCCTATTATATTTCCAGGTGAATCTTAGAGTCAGTTCTTGATATCCATGAAAGATTCTGCTAGTGGAAATGCACTAAATTAGTAAACTCCAGGTAACTGACATATTTATAATTTACGCCCTTTGTCCCAGAAACACAGTATGTTACTCCGCTCTCCAGGTTTTCAGTCATGGCTGATGGCAGCTTCCTTATATACTCTGGCACATTCTATCACTATTATCAGGACCCTTTCCTGTCTGAACACTTACCACTCCTGTATGGAAGAATCATCGATTTGTGAACTCTGCACTTTATCCTGCTGTTCTCTGCTGTTTTTTGCAGGCCCTCCTGTCTCTGCTTTGTACCTGGACATTTTGTTGTTGCTTTAACAAGGAATAGTACTGGATTTTAGCGCATTCTTTTTAGAAATTACTAAGACACTTGTGTGCAACTTGTTATGAGCACCATAAACACTGACTACCTGTGCTGAAGAAGAAAGCAATGCCACGGTGCTTGTCGGTGACGTTCTCCTGAGTCGTGTGGTAACAACATTCCTTCAGTGCATGCCTCATGAGGCTTACTAACATTTCAGTGAGATTGGGTGACATGTCACTTAGGATCTTGGTCTCTATGCTGAAAGTGAGAGAATTCTCTCTCTCTCTCTCTCTCTCTCTCTCTCTCTCTCTCTCTCTCTTTTGGTATGGACCCTGATTTTAATTTACAAAGAATTAGTAAAACCTCAGAAAATCTAAGGGAATTTTTCTGAAAATAATGTTTGACTCCTATGTCAGGATAATAAAAGAACTTGATAAGTGAGTGTACACGGTTCATCCATCAAGTATCTCTTTCCCTCCCTTTGAATCTGCCGGTACTGGGCTTGCTTTAATTAAGATAGTATGGTGGATCACACGCTGGGGCTGGGTTTGGTCCAAGAAGAACTCTTACTGGCCCGAGAGCTTCCACTTCTCACCTTCAGGAAGCCAATTGCTCAGTAAGGAGTAAGACTATATCCTGAGCCAAGCCCAGGCCACATGCAGAGGCCCCCAAGGAAGGGAGGCCCAGGAACACTCGGCGCAGTGATGGGAGTAAGTCGAGCAGCCAGGAAAATGGCTTTTCCCCTCTCACTGCCCAAAGGAACTTCATGTGAGTCAAAGAAGAAGCACCCGAACCTGTCACATTTCAAGCCCAGGACCGTCAGTTATGAAGCAACGGGCAACTGGAACAAAGATGGGAGAAACGGGTGGGCCAGGAGGAGCAGCAGAGCATCAGTGATGGAAGCCGGAAGTGGGTGAAGGGTATCGCCATCCGGAGAGGTATACCAGGATGAAGAAATGAACGTGTCTCCAGCACCGAGCAAACTGCGTGAGAAAGAGCAGCGAGGTTGGCTGGCTCCGGGGTTATGAGCAGCTGTTCAGAGGCGTCCCAGGTTTTCTCTCCTCTCCTCCACCATATTTCTCTACTTCACCACAGAAGTGACCAAGCTGTTTTGAGCGCTTAATGTATGCACACTTTACCTGGACCAGTGCATAGAACTGCACAGGATAGCGAGGCATCATCTTTACTTGGGGAACTCTGTGATAGTCAGTTCACCCCGACTGCCAGATAGGAAGATGCTGAACGGGGGGCTGTCTTAAAGGTTCAGAGGTTCAGTCCATTATCATCGAGGGACCAGGCATGGTGTGGGAGGAGCAGAGAGTTCTATATCTTGTTCCGAAGGCAAACAGAAGACGGGCTCCCCGAAAGTGAGAGAATTTTCTATCGTCTGGTTTTAAAATCAGTGTAGGGCTTGCTTTACCACTAACTTAAGATGTTTCCTCTTGTTTTCATATAGCAGAACACGTTTTCAGACATAGAAATTGTACATTCTTTGAACTTTTAAAATAAATGTCACCCATCAAACCACCTGATTCTGGTAACTTTGAGAGATGTACTATTTGGTTATTATTGTTATTATTATTATTATTATTAATATATAATTTTATAATTAGAAATATATTGTCTAAATGTTGGCAAATGAAACATTTTTTTATTTATCCCATTTACTATATTTCTAAACATTTTTCTATCAACTCCTTTTTAATAGCTGTATTAGTCAGGGCTCTCTAGAGTCACAGAATTTATGGTAGTCACTATGTAGTAAAGGGATTTATTGATGACTTACAGTTTGTAGTCCAACTCCCAACAATCAACTCCCAACAACAGTCGGCAGCAGCTGTGAATGGAAGTCCAAGGATCCAGCAATTGCTCAGTCCCACAAGGCAAGCAGGCGAAGCAGAGAAAGCCTTCCTTCTTCCAATGTCCTTATATAGATCTCCAGCAAAAAGTGTGGCCCAGGTTAAAGGTGTGTGCGACCACACCTTTAACCCCAGATGACCTTGCTTGAACTCATAGATCTTCCAGTCTTAATCTTCTAGGATTCATAGCCACTATGCCACCACACCTTTAATCCCAGATGATCTTGAACTCATAGAGCTTTCTATGTTAATCCTATGGGATTCATAGCCACTATTCCTCAAGGTCTCCATGCCAAGATTCAGGTCAGAAACTTGTATCTCTCAGCCTCCAGATTAGGGCCACAGGTGAGCCTTCTAATTCTGGATTGTAGTTCATTTCAGACATAGTCAAGTTGACAACCAGGAATAGCCACTACAATAGCCTTATTGATTTTTATTTACATTAACCTAATTCCTTAGATACTTTTATATTTTGTTTATTATAGATTCCTTTTCAAAAATATTTCTTTTTAACATTTCTGGGCAGAACTCACTATTAAGAAAGACTAGTTAGGGTTTCTATCTTCTTTGTTAGTTCTCTGTTAACATAATTATGCATAAAGTAAAAACATGTTAGCACTAAAAGCCCATGTAGAGGACTAGAGAGGTGACTAGTTAAGGTTGAGAGTGCTGGTTGCTCTTCCCCAGGCCCTGATTCAGTTTCCAGCACCCACATGGTGGCTCACAGCTGCTTATAATTCCAGTTGCAGGAGATCTGATGTCCTCTCATGGCTTCTTCAGGCTCTACATACATGTGGTGCTTAGACATACATGTAGGCAAACAACCACACATAAAATAATTTTGCAGTGTTACACAGAAGTATAAGTTATTTTCTGTTTAGCTCAAACTGCTATGCTCTTGGTTCTATGGCTAAGCTCTCAGGAAGAAACCTCAGATCAAAATAAATGTCCATATACATACACACACATATCCACTAAGATTTGAATATACTGAAAACAAAAGGTATTCATTAGTTTTAATTACAGAGCACGACACATTTTCAAAATAGCAGGGTTCCCCTTCACTGGGAGGCTTAGGAAAGTTGATTTTGGGTCCCACTTGATCTGTAATATGGGGCACAAATTAAGGCCCTAATGTCTAGATTCTCCCTAAGGCTGTAGCCCTTTTGCACTTTGTCCTAATAAGATTTCACATGCTTTGAGCTGCTAATGGGACCTGGGCCTCACACAGAGAGAAACAGACCAGGTATGAAGCCTGAGACAGGGGAAAGGTAATGGTACATCATCAGACACTAACCACGTGTGGAAGTCACATTTCTATTCAGAATAAGCATGGCGTCAATCTATAAATAAAACCACATGTTCCCAATCTTTTAAAAATAATGGTGTTTATGGCGTCAGTTACCTCATTGAGGGTGTTAGAAATGGTTTTGAGGTTTTGGTGAGTGTTTCTCTTATCTCTGTACTTTTATCTTTCTCACTTTTCTTGGGCATCTTTGCACTAACTTCAGCCTTTTCTGGGGTCTGCCAGTCTCCACTGAGTCAGAGATAAGTATGATTGCTTCAATGTTGAACTAAGATTCCTTTGGCCTTGTGTCCATTTATCTCTACAGTCCTATT